>JAQIXM010000056.1:0-10019 GCA_034700385.1 Porcellio scaber | reverse complement strand
GTTATGGAAATATTTTAATATTGGATGATCTTCAAAGTAAGTAATATTATTATTATTATTATTATTATTATTATTTATTAAATTAGTTAATTACTTAAATTTACCATTAAAGGGGAAACTAGTTTGGTGTTTGTGAGCGTTAAATTAAATGGAAAAAATTGTTTAAAAAAAAAAATAAACTATTAATTTTGTAAAAAAAAAATTTGAACTCTTTGAAAGATACCCGCACATCACGAGGTGGGGAATAACTAGAGAAAAATTAGTGTTCTTGCTAAAGACTTCAAGTATAGTAATTTTGAGTGAGTTTTTGAAAAAGCTGAGAGCAGAAATGGAGAGGTAGTTAAGGCAGGTGGAAGAAGTTTTAAATGGAAAAAGTAAAATTACTTGTGAAGATGTGTTTTAAAACTAGCTATGTAAGAAAGTAAAGTGGAATTAATATGGGGAACTTTCATGTAACGTGGGAATTACATGACCCCTTTTCCTCAAATAAATACACCTGTATTCATTATTATTATTATTATTAATCATATCAACCATACGAGAGGGAGATAACTTACTGGTAAAAATAAAACAAATCCTGTAAGATGTCAGTTGCCTCAGACAATTTCCATTTAAATTGCTTAGTCTATAATTGTTATTTCTACCTTTTTATTTTAAGATTTGGCAGAGAGTGACATTTCTTACACTCAGGCACTTATGCACAAAGGTAAAGAGGATTTCAAGGGAAAAGATATCCTAATTCTTGGAGGGGGTGATGGAGCCCTCTTATGGGAATTGCTGAAAGAAGAGCCACGCTTCGTTACTATGGTAGATGTAAGTAAACCATTTTAATTTAATATCATCTTTACGTATTTAGGTTTTGTATTGTAATATGTGATTCTCAAATTTAATTTTTTTTTTTATTTTGCTGAGATATGGGGAAAAAAATAATGATGACTCAATCCAAAGAACATTAATGAACATGCAAATGTTTACTAATAATTGTGATATTATTATTATTATTAAAAATGGCATAGTATTGTCTACGACTTGATAGACCACTTTATATCCCACAGAACCCCATTTCATCTTTAGAATAAAATCTCTAATACATCTTTAATATGTATTATTAACGTTTCTACATATTTATCATTATTATTATTATTATTATTATTATTTAGATTGATGAAGTTGTGCTTAAAGCCTGCAAAAAATACCTTCGTTCAGCTTGTGGGGATTGTTTGGATAATTATAAAGGCAAGAATTATGAGGTAAGAAATTACTTTAATGGTTTTTAAAGTAAACATTTAGCTTAGCATTTACTTTTTAAAAAGCATTAAATATTTTAATTTTTATCAGATTATCATCGGAGATGCCATCGCTTACATGAAAGACTATATAAAAGAAGGGAAGAAATTTGACTACGTGTATGCAGATTTAACGGATATCCCAATTTCTTCTAGTCCCAGAGGACAGTTGTGGGATTTCATCAGAGAAATTATGAATTTGGGCATTGAAGTTCTGAAGCCTTCTGGAAAATATATGACTCATGTAAGTTTAACGTTTTACAAAACTTTATATTTTTTTTCCTTTTAATTTACTTATCTTGGAAAAGGAAACTTTTTTAAAAGTTTTGACTAGACTTCCAATGGGAATTTTTAATGCAGATGTTAATTATTATTTTTTTATCTTAATTCTAATATTCAATTTTGAAACTCGTTGTGCTTCTGGGGCCAGCCAGATTGCAACATTATGTATACTTCGCGGGCCTTTGTCCCCTACTACTACTACAATAATAATAATAATAATAATAATAATAATAATAATAATAATAATAATTAATAATGAAAATAATAATAATGAAAAAATAATAATAATGATAAAGATTTAAATTATTTAATTATTGATCATAAACATCAGGTTGGTGAAAGTTGTAAAATTAAAATGGAGAAAAATTATTTTTAATGTGAAGGATAAAACTTAAATAGTTTCCTTTATTACTAATGATAAAAGAGGTTGAAAAGATATTTGTTGTTTGAATTGATATAATCATCATCTTCAGCCCTCTCTTGCCAGGACTCGGGGTGAGATGGGCCTACAGCACCGAAAATAGAATAGTTAAGCAGTAGTAAGAAATGACCTTAGTCGAAGAAGAAAGTTCCCACCCCATCAAACCTAATTCTTTTTAGACATCATGTTCTCGTTCTCGGCGTATCATCCATAGAACTTGGAGGCGGTACTTTAGGAACCGCGTCCTCAGTGACTTTATCCACAGTCTTATAGGTCTACAAGGTTGTTCGGAAAAACATAGCGTCAACACCATCGCTCATTGCCCACCTTACCTTGCTACGGCCCACAACCCTCAGACATCATCTCAGCGCCGTAACCTGTTGCTGACGCATTGGGATACATTTCGATCTGCTTCATCGAATTGCGATATAAGGCTTTCCCCACATCCGATCTCGGACCCAGCCCCGCCTTCTCTGTTCCACCAGGAGACTACCTACTGTATAACCTCCTCAAGCTTGCAGAATTTCAGATAGCTTTTTGGAACATGCAAAGACGGTGTGCCTTCATTCGTCTGCCTAGGCATTTCTCTGTTTTTACAACCGTATATGGTTGGAAGGGGATATCCCCCTTATTTTGTCTACAGGTTATGTTGTCCACATCTCCAAACCTGGGAAGGAACCCGACCTCACCTGACAGCCAGCGGCCCATATTGCTCACCTACCACACGTAAACTGATTGAGATGGTAGCATTTCGTTTTCCTACACTCTAGAGTCTTCAACACTTCTCCCCTTATTAGTCTGAATTTTGCTGGCATTGATTCATACCCTTCAATTGGACCATGCCATCCACAATACTTTTTCGAGTGTATAAGATGGTTCTGGCGGTCTTCTTTAACCTCGAGAAAGCATATAACTCTACCTTTACATAGGATATCTTGGAGCTGCTGCTCTCCTTTGGGCCTCGAGGGCAGCTCCCTCTCTTCCTCCAATCCTTGTTGGCTTATAGATCCATCCAGGTTTGTTGCAGAACTACCCTGGATGTGACTAACACCGATGCTCCCTCTATGTTGACGGTCTCACGCACCTGGTGCTAAGGCACCATATATGGAACGCCATCACTACCTAATGCGATTCATGAGCTTTCAGTTCTATTCTGCGAACGCGAAGATCATGCTTTTCATCACGGGGACAAAAGAGAGATTCTTAGCTACTTCGTGACTACGTAGCCACTTAATGATTCTTACATCCGAGCCAACTCGGGTTCACTTCCTGGACCTTATAATGGATGACCGTCTTATCTATTTGCACTATAATCAACATTTAAAAGACATTTACTATCATTCACTGGACTTTTCACGCCATCTTACCTCCACCTCTTTGGGTCTTGATAAGAGGATGCAGTTTCGCTTGTATATTGCTCACCAACATTCAGGCGAGATTGCACTACAGATGTGCTGTTTAAGGACAAACCTCTCCTTCCTACCTTTGCTCTCTCGAGCTCACCCAAAACGAGGGTTTGAGAGGAGCAACCGCAAACCTTCTGGTTATTTCTGAAGGTAAGTTGTAAGATAGAGGCTAATGCGATGTCCATATCCCTGTTTAGAGAACATATACTGTGTTCCCTCCCTATCTCTCTGCCCTCAGCCATGGTCCCGCAAAAGATTAAGCGATTATAAGTATATGGTAATGGAAATTTTTTTATAAGAATTTAATGTAGTTTTTGGCATTTATGTTCTGAATGTCTATCAGATGACCTTCATTTCTGTGCAGACACTCGATAATTTTTATGCTAGGAAAATGATTATAGATTTAATTAATTGTCAAAACAAAGGATTTTTTTTTATCTTATTTTTTTTTTTTTATTTTGATTGTTTACAGGCTATTGGGATACAGTGTGAATCGGCTCTGAAGATGTTTGAGGAACAGATGAGTAACTTAAAATATACGGTGAAATTCACCAGATCAAGCGCATTTGTTCCCTCCTTTAAAGAAAAATGGTGCTTTTATCAAATAAGTTTAGTTTAATAAAACTTTTTTTTTTTCTTTAAAAATTTTTGATCTCGTTACCACTGCCTAGTCGTAATAAATACGTCAACTGCCATTTTCCAATTTTATTGTTGGAACATATTTTTAATGATGTTAAAAATTTTATCAAAATATATTGTTCATTGTTGGACAGCTTAAAATTGTTTTTTTTTTACCCAAACTAATATATATAGGTAACTAAGAATTAATCCTATGTATCTTGTTTTTTTCTGGTTTTTATTAAAAAACTTAAAAATAAAATTGCTAATAAATATACCAATGTATTAACCCTAGGCCAACACATGCAATTGCCCAAAAACTATATATAAAATAAAGTTTGCATTTTATCTTCTACCTAAAAGTTATTATATTATTAGTAATAGAATTGAAGGAAATTAAATCAAGGTTTTAAATAAACTAATAATTTGTCTTTGCCAAGGTCAGGAGTTTTAGATAATTTTTTAAATGTAACCAGAATCTAGAAAAAAAGGAGCGCAAGCTTAAATTAAAAAAATGTAGCTTTCAAACCCTTACACAACGTTAAAACGAAAAAAAAATGGCCATAACTGAAACGTTTGAATAAAAACGAGGTTTCTAACTAAAATATGTAGTCAGGTATACTTGTTTACTTTCAAGAGTTTCTTAGGCAACGAAGAATATGGTTATAGACGTAGAATTAATAACGTTTTCCTTTATAAAATTAATAAGTATTTGTTGCAAAAATCCTAAGTTGGATATATTAAAGTTACTAAAGGTCAGATACTAAAATGATTTTAAGGCCTCGACTCTTTTGTGTGTCACGCAAAAAAATATCCTTTTAAAATAAATGTCAAACACTTTTCGTTTTTATGGTCAACAATAAATTCAAAACAGTCATTTCAATAACACTGAAAAAAATAAACTAGATAACAACAAACAAACAAAAATTAAATAATAATTAAACAAAATATTTAATTTAAATAATATAATTCTTCAATAAGATATCTTGTTCATCTTCCCATCTCCTGCAACAGTGATTGAACTAGAATCATCAGACACCATTCTTTCTAGAGACGATCCATTTGTCAAAACTTGCAAATAATATCGGGTTTCTATATTTGTTAAAAGCACTATTTGTAATAGAACTTGGTGTGAAAGGTCTAGAGAGTGCAGTATTTTTTATATAGAATAAAGAATATGATAACGCCTTTGTGACGGAGATAAGTGTGAGGAATGTGTAGAGGGAGCATTTCGAGAACCTGCATAACATTGGTAAGTGATAAAGATATAGTAGTAATAGTGAATGTGTGTGTGGATTAGACGGTGAGAAGTGGGTATTTTGGGGGATGAAGAAATTAGTAAAGAGGAGGTAATAGGTAGAGCGAAAAAGGTGAAAAATGGTTAATCAGTTGATATTGATTGAATCACTGATGAAACGATAGAGTGGAGGTGAGATTGTGATTAAATGGATATGGAAGTTGTGTAATAAGGCGTTTGTGGAGGATGTAGTTCTGGAGGAGAGCAGTGATAATATCCTTACATAAGGGTAAGGGGGAACTGCAGAAACTACAAGGGAATGTTTATTGAGCTTGGTAAGGAAAATATATGCTGGAATTTTGGTTGAAAGAATGCGTCGTGTGATTAAGGGGTTGACTGATGAAGAACCAGGTGGCGCCAAAAGTAAAAGATTCAATGAATTTCCGAGGAGCAGAGTACCAAGAGTCAGAGTGAAGGGAAAGATCACCAATCGAGCATTCTTTTTTGGAAGCTATACTGGTGATTTTTCCAAATCTTCCTGTTAAGGAGATTCGAAAAATTTAGAAGAATAGATGTTAAAGCGATAGAAATATAGTTGACGAGTTGAGTGAGAGAGTGCACGATTTCAGCAGAGAATAAAGGTTGAAGTTGATAGATAGAGAAAAAAACGTTTACCCTAGCAGGGTGCAGTCACGGAAACACTAGTTTTGAGAATCACATGAGTTATCGTAAGGACCATATACTTTAATGCTAAGTTCAGAGAGAGCAGAAATAACACCTTTTGAAATTACGATGTTAGGGGTAAATGAGTTGGAGTGGTAGAGGAAGCGAAATAGCTCCAATATCGTTGAGTGGAATTTGAGGTAAATGACTGAGGAAAGAATTCAGTTATAGGGGAAGGTAAAACGGCAGTTGTGCCGTCCAAAGATACAAGAGGAAAAGAACAAGAAAATTTTGGGGGGAGGGGGGGGGGGCGAAATGCCAAAAGAGAGAGAGAGAGAGAGAGAGGAACCATAAAGACAATTAAATTTTTTAAGGAGTTTTGAATGTCGCGGAGAATAGATTTTTGCACAATTCTGGGTTCATATGTAAGTAGCGCGAGTTTATGTAGACAGCGTCCTTGCGACAAATAGTACTTGAACATTCGAGGTAAAACCAATATGGAGGGAAACTATGTGGAATGCATGTCTCCAAGTCAGAAAAAATCACCTCAGTTATGCGTTTTGCACACCGATATACCCCTCCAACTGAAGTAGTAATCATCCCAAGGAGAGTCATGTGGTCTGACCAGCTAGTGCCACCGAAGTATCAAAAACGTGCCCTCCCCATAGGCCAGGGTTTTCTCCAAGGAAGACACCCTGCCACTCACAATTTCTCTACTGCATTCGGCATCATCCGTCCCATTTTTATCCATCATATAATATAAATATTTAAACCCTGATGCTTGTTCCATCTGTCCACCATCCAACATGATTTCACACTTCGAACTCTTCTTCCCTACCACTATCACCTTACTTTTTATCTACATTTCCTTTCAATCTCCTTCTTTTACATACCCAGCCAATCTCTCTAGTAAACTTCTAAGATTTCAGATTCACTCCCACACAACCAAATCATCTGCATACAAACAGGGTACCCGCTATTCTATCACCCTCCCTTGCCAGCCCTATCTTATATTCTTTCATTACCTCATCCATATACAAGTTAAATAGCCATAGAGACATAACGCATCTCTATCTCACTCCACTATTAATATTGAACCTCTTACTCTCCACTCCATTTATTCTTGCACATGCTGTACTGTCAAGAAACATACCTTTAATTCCATTCAAAAGCCTGCCACTAACACCATATATCATTAACACCTGCCAAAGAGCATCCCTATTAATTCTGTCGTAAGTCCATAAAAACCTAAGTACAAATTCCTCTTTAAAGTTCACGATGGATCAGTGGATTAAAGTGAGTTCTCACTCAAGGGTCGCGCAGTTCGTCGCTCGCTCTCGCGAGGGTTCGAATCTCGAATCCGGCTACATGAAAGGACACAAAAAATTTCCATTTGTAGATTTTCTGTAATTAAATATATTTTACGCCTTAGTGAAAAACACTTATCTCAATACCTACTCATTACAAACCATAGCCAACATATACAACAGAACAGCCTATTATAACATACAAAAAATCACACTTTCTCTCATACTTCGCACAGAAGATTCGCCTATCTGGATTCGAAACCACGTCCACGGTGGCTAGAATATCCAAAGGAGTTGAGCCGAAGTAGGGCTTGCTATCAAGCCTAGAAATCTGTGTTCTCTAATCCACTTAGCTAGGAATAAAACATAACTTAATTTCCCCTGACTAAGAACCTAAAGAGGTAGGTGATGACCCTCCAATGTGATGAGATAGTGGTTCGGTGGCTACAAATAAATAAATAAATTCCTCTTTTTCTCTCTTTCATTTGCTTCAATGTGACTATTTGAACAACACAACCTTTGCCACTTCTAAATGTACCTTGTTCTTCATCAATCAGACCCTCATTCACACGACGCACTCTTTCGACCAAAATTCCAGCATATAGCTTCACTACCACGCTCAATAAACTAATTTCCCTGTAGTTCCCCCTTATTCTTATCTTATCGAACCAAGAGAAAAATCACCTACACACAACAAAATATGTGCGCGTTTTACACACTTTGAGAGATTCTCTCCACTACATCATCAACCACATACTTCATGGTATTTCATACTTCCACATACTTCATCCATCACATCACTGCTCTCCTCCAGTCCTCCGGAACTACACCTTCCACAAAAGCTTTGTTACACAACTTCTATATCCAGTCACTCCCAATCTTCACTCCATTCTTGATCATTTCACCAGTAAATCCATCTATACGAGCTGATTTGCCATTCTTCAACTCCATACTTATTTCCTCATTCCCAGCATACCTACTTCTTCTCGCACCGTCAAATCCACACAAATTCACTTCTTCATCACTACCAATGTTATGCAAATTCTCAAAATGCTTCTTCCACACGTTCCTCACGTCTATCTCGTTTCACAAAATCGCCATTCCAATCCTTTGAAAACCTCCCGCATTTTCTTTCTTAATCTTTCGCACTTCCTTCAAGAACAACTTCCTATTCCCTTCCAGATCCCATTCATCCTCCTAATAAACTTTATTTAAGTTTCTTCTGCTCGAACGTACGCATCTTTTAGTCTTTCTCTTTTCCTCCTTATATATTTCCATACACCTTTCTTTCAAAACCTCATCATTGGCTTTAAGTAAGTTTAACCACGCATCTCTCTTACTTTTAACCGCGTGCTTCACCTCATCATTCCACCATTCACTATTAGCATTTTTTCTTCCTATTTTATCACACCCACATACTTCTCTTGCACTACCCACAAACGCTTCCATCATAAAAGTTCAGATTTGCTCCCATTCAGCTCACTTATTTGCAAGTACACTCATATATTTTTCTTTATAAACCTGTTCAACTAACTTCTCACTCATAATTCTCTCAAGACAACTTCTATTTTTCTTCCCCTCCATCCATACCCCTACTAATTTTATCTTACATAGAATAACATAGTGATCTGATATTCCCATCCCCAACCCTCTCTGAATTTACATCCACCACATATCCCACACACACACATATATTATTAACTTCATAAACTTCCCCTTGCATCCCCAGATTGAGAGTGGGGTGCCTAACATGAATGGGAATAGAATAGAGTATGATTGATGCTGTGTTGGTGAAGATGCTGAAGTATGTGGTGGATGTAAAATCAGTGAGGCAGCTAGTGATGGGTTTCAAGCTACGGAAAATTCAAAGTAAACTTATACACTCACACAGTTAGATTCAATTGCTCTTGAAGAGATACGATCTTGATTTTTCAGACTTCAAAATTTGAATACGAGACAATTTGAACATGGATAACTGTTACTAATACCATTACAAGGCCCTCCAAGAAAAAAAAAACAATATACAAACACCTTCTCAAACTACCACTACCACACACCTGAAGAGCACCCTTCTACCTAGTAGCAGTGATAGACATACCAAAATTAACCGCTTTGTATACTAAAATCTACGTTACTGTATCTGAATACGAGACAGCTGCAATACAGATATAATAAACATTAGTATACAAAATAAGGTGTTAGACAAACTACTCTACAACATTTGAGAATTAGTAATAAAATCGTAAATTTTCGTCTCATCCATTCAGAACATCCTCTTCTAACACCCAACCAAACTGGAAACATAAAACATTAAAACAATCAATGGGAATGTTGGATCACTATGTTGTTCTTTGAAAGATAAAGTTAGTTGGGGCATGGATGGAGAATAAAGGAAAAAGGAAAGAAGTCCGGAGAATTAGGAGCGAGAAGTTCAAGTGAACAGGTTTATAAGAAAAAATATATGAGTGCACCTGCAAATAAGTCAGCTGAATGGAATCAAGATGATACTGGACAAATCTGAACGCAAATGAAGGAAGTGCTTGTGGGTAGTTCAAGAGGAGTGTGAGGGTGCGCTAGGGTAGGAAGAAAGAATGCTAATAGTGAATGGTGGAATAATGAGGTAAAGCAAGCGGTTAAAAAAGCTAATGATGAGGTTTCGAAAGAAATGTGTATGGAAGTATAAAGGAGGAAAAGAAGGCTGAAAGTTGTATACGTGCGAGCAGAAGAAAGGTGAATGAACAGTTTGTAAGATGATGAATGTGGATATGTGAGGGAATAGGAAGTTGTTCTGGAAGGAAG
>JAQIXM010000055.1:0-10041 GCA_034700385.1 Porcellio scaber | reverse complement strand
TCTGTTATTTTCATTATCGTTCCAAAATGTTACTTTTCGTGATTCTAGAATCAGAATTAATAATGCAATTAACTCTCATTTCATACTGAATAATAATAATTTTATATTAGTCGACCCCTTCTAAGATTTCGTTAAAATATTCGAAATTGAAGAAATAAAATTTTTAAGGAATTTGCGAATTTCTAAACTTTGAAGAGACTAAACAATCTCCATTCCCTTCTATAAATTGATATCAGATTATCTATAGTATCTGTAAAATCTTATTAATCTTATTGTATGAATTTTTCCTTTTGATTTTATTTAATAAATTGATTTTTATTTTACAGCTATGGAGAGAATGTATCGGCGAAGACATGGCGATTTCCGTTGAATCCCAAATAGGAAATGCCGTGAAAGAATGCAGAAATCAGGGACAAGACTTTGGATCCTTTCAAATAGGCTTTAGTGACTTTAGCCCCGATTTCGGCTCCAACAACCTTAACAGACTCGGGAGAAGTTTTGACAGTGTTGATCGAAGAGGAAGACAAAGCAAAAGAGGACGTGTGACGGTTTCTAGAAAGAAAAAGAGTAGAAGAAATTTCCCAAAAAGAAAAAGCTCTAGTAGAGGTAGTAAAACAAATAGAAACTCCAGAAGGAGGAAGAATAACTTCGGAGTAAATAAATTTAATCCAAGAAATATCAAAAACAAAAACAACCGAAGAGGTGGCAGAAGAGAAAATGACAGAACATTCAAAAACAATAAAAGAACCAGTAGCAGAAGAAGACACAGCAGCAAAAAGAACAACAGAAGACAAAAGGGTCAGAGAAAACAAGGAAGAGGAGGAAGAAGAGGAAATGGAAGAAGAGGAAATGGAAGAAAAGGAAATGGAAGGAAAGGAAACGGGAGAAGAGGAAATGGAAGAAAAGGGAACCGTGGTGGAAGAGATGAGGACAGCTATGTGAGCTATGACAAAGACTACGTAGATCACCCAGAAAGTGAAGGAGAAGACGTGAATAACGAAGACGCAGAGGGTGGAGGTGATTACGACTACGAAAGCAATGGTAATACTGAAGATGACTATGACACTTACATTAGCTACAACAATGAAGATGAAGGTGAAGGTGAAGAGGAAAATAATAACGGTGATAGTGGGGGTTACGATTATGAAGATCCTGAAGAGGAAGAACCTGAAGAAGGATATGGCTACCCACCTGCAGAAGAGCCTGAAGAAGAATATGGCTACCCACCTGCAGAAGAGCCTGAAGAAGAATATGGCCCTCCACCTGAGGAAGAACCTGAAGAAGAATATGGTCCTCCACCTGAGGAAGAACCTGAAGAAGAATATGGCCCTCCACCTGAGGAAGAACCTGAAGAAGAATATGGTCCCCCACCTGAAGAAGAGCCTGAAGAAGAACCTGAAGAAGTTGCAGGTGAAGAGGAGGATGAAACGGAAGATTCAGATTCTACAGATGAAATGCGAGATGAACTTTAGGGTGAAAATTTTTGTTAATTTGTCATTATTTTCAGTCATTTATTTTTATCATTGTTGTTTTTTTTTTTTTTTTTTTTACACTTTTTCATGGAAACAAAACTCATTTAAGAATGTCTTCTTCAGAAGATTCCAGTTGTGTATTTTCTTTCAGAAAGTAGCGTTAAGTCACAAATTTTGTAATAAATGGGAAAATATCTTTAACTCTTTTTATTTCCTAAGCAACCTTCCAATCAGGCTTCGGTCAAAGACAACGGTACTTTAATATGGGGTCAGTCCCAATGAAGAAAATTTTATTTTTTATTTATTTTTTGAATACGTTAACTTTACATGTCAACAGTTCAAAACCATAGTTTTTTCTGTATTCGCTTTAGTTTCTACAGGGTGGTCATTTTTTGTAGCTCTGGGTAAGTCACTTCTTGGTATTTATATGGATAAGCTTTAACTTTATTATCTCTGCTCTGGTAGTTCCTATGAAAATTTTTCAAAAATATTGTTTGTGATATTAAGCACATTGTTGGCATTTGAAACCTTGCTTCTAAAATTAATCTTTTAGCAAATTTTGTTACCAAAGGTTTTGTATCAAAATCGGCTATTGGGGTGATTTACTTCCTTTGAAATTTGTAGAAAGATGGAGCAAATGGGTTAATTTAAAAAAAAAAATATTCTTTTTTTCTACAAGGTGTTTGAAAATGACTGAAAATTGCCAATTTTGGAGTTCAATATCTCTGGCGGACAAATCTACAAAAATTGAAATTTACACAATAAAATAGTTATAAGTAACTTCAAGTAAAATATTGTAGCGTACTCCATTGGTAAAGAGATGCAGCCTTATAAAAGTTGAAAAATCATTTCTTCATATATTTCAAATGGGTATAATAATTACTATTTATATACGTTTTAATGGATAATAACAGTATTACCAATGCTTTAGAATGCAAGTAAACCACTTGATTACATAGTACCACTGAAAAATGTGCTAAAAAAATTTATCCTTTCAAAGAAGGTTTCTGTTTCCAAGAGAAATTTAAACAATTTCATTAATTTTCACCCTATTTACATGAAATAAAAAGTTTTAAAACTTTGATTTCGAATGTTATTCTATATTTCTAAACGTTTGATCTTAAGTGCCGGCTGCCGTATCAAAAAATCTACCACAGATAGATGTTATAAGTTTATATTTAGATTTATATTGCTCTTCTGAACAACAATAGGAGAAAGAAAATTTTAAACCTTTATTTTTAACTACTTTCTTTCTGAAAACCAGTAAATTTATATATATATGTATTTTTTTCTTTTTCCAGAAAAAAGTTTGACACAAACACACGACTATAACTTTATTTCCCCTTTTGATATTGTTTAGAGTGAAAAGCCTAAATTTTTAACTTGGAACACACACACATCTCTCTAATGATATGGCAGGTTATCATATTCTTTATGATTTTTTATGATATGGCAGGTGGCACTCAAAGTTTGACACTAGAAAACAAGTGTTTAGACTTTAGACATTAAAAATTTAAAACGTTCAAAATAGAAGTTTTAGAGCGACTTTTTACTTCATATAAATCTGATGAAAATTAAGGAAATCATGTCCGAATTTAGCTTTCTCAAATTTCTTTAAAATTTCCCTTCGGAATCCGAAACCTTCACTATAAAGCTAAATTTTTATTAAGCACATTTTCAGTGGTCTAAGTAATAGAGTGAATGATTATTTGCATTCTAAAGCATTGCATTTATAATACCATTCTTACCCATAAAAACGTGTATTAAGTAATTAGCCTACAATAATATATATGAAATTATATTTTTAACTACTTTTGTAAGACATTTGAGTGCGCAATACAATATTTTATTTGAGGTTACTTATAACAGAGTATTTTAATGTGTGCAAATTTTAGACTTCCATATATTTGTCCACCAAAGATACTGGGCTCCAAAATTGGCAATGTTTTCAGAGTCATTTTTGAACACACTAGAAAAAAAACAAGTGTACAAGATTTAAAATTCAATTTTTTTTTATAAAATCAAACCATTGTTATAGCTCCTAGCTTTCTACAAAATTTCAAACTTGAAATATATTTCTTTTCCTTTTAAAAATCACCCCAAAAATCACATTTTTGTGTGACTCTTTCAGATGGGTTGGTATCTGAGAGGCCCACTAGTATTGCTCGGTTTCCCAAAGGGAAGGCGTTGGAATTGCTAATTGGTGGCTCGTGGGTACGATACCTAGATAAGACTTTTCGTAATACAAGGAAACGAATGAGAGTATGTTATCCAGGTGCCAGAGTGAAAGACATTGTGAATAGGATAGATAAAGGAGATTGAATATGCAAATGTCGATGCACATTTCTGCTTACTCTGAGCTCAATAGTAAGATACGTATGATCCTGACGGAATTAGTCCTGCGATTCTAACCTTACCTTGGTGCTTCAGAACCTGCAAATTGCATTGCCTTGGTAAACTCATCCGTGTGACTCAGAACTTCAACCATTCTTTCATTCTGAAAGCAGACACTCATTTAACCTGTGTTAGAGCTATTATTATCTTTTTTTTCTTGCCGAATCTTAAATTGCATTATTTTAAAATTGTGCAGTTCTGGCTCTCAACCACTCGTATTTTATAGTATAAAATATTTTTTTTTTAAATTCGGCTCCAGTTTTCGTTCTTTCTAAATTGATCGTATCTACTCAAGATTTAGAGACTTATTTATATCTTCTATCTTACTTAATATCACTAGTATGGTTTCGGTAAGGATCGCTGACTAAACTTTCCCAATAACCGGCCTAATTCTTAGTCCCATAGGAGTTTTTTTTTCTCGACATTTCAAAATCTTTGTCGGAATCTGGCACAAAACTTTGGTTCCAAACTGCCCTTTCGGTATAAATTCTTCTCATTTACTTTTACTCCAGCCAACCTATAATTGTAAAATGCCATCTCTCATCCCTTAAATTAATAAATAGTGATGTTCTTCTAGGTAAGCTTTATCCTTTACATCCTCTAGATTTATTACATCCCTTACTTTTTTTCTACTTTACATTAATGACTGAACTTACACTTACCTATCAACTTCCAGTATTCTTTGAGAAAAATATACCACACAGCGGCTAATAGTACAAGGTAGTAGGAGGTGACCTAATCATCGTTGTACCTTCGGACAGAGAAGAGATTTTCAATTCCTAAAACCTCTGTTCCTTCATCTATCTACTCGACCCTATCTTCAACACTTCATCTTTGAAAATGAACTAGAAACTTTAGTATGACTATTTTTTTCATGTAAATTCTTAGTAGAATCGCGGATTTTCTTACTAAACTTTCCTCCAAGCAGTTGGGCGTCCTGAGCCCAAAGAAATAAATTTCACTTCAGTAGTTTGTTCCGTGTAGGGATGTCATTCGATCTCGTGCAGAGTATGATGTACCTCTTACTGAAAGGGTAGAGCCTAGTTGGTATTTAATCAAAACTAATTAGTGATTATTTGGGAAACATGGTAAAATATCTCTGGACATCTTACAAGTTTTAAAATTTATAAAAAAAAATTAATCTATGAAATCAATCCCAAGACGGGGGGGGGGTGGGGGGTCACACAGCACCGGAAATAGAAAAGTTAAGAAGAAGACAATGACCTATGTCGAAGAAGGCCCCTTCACACCCTTAAATGCGAGACCGTCGCGGCCAAAACCCACCCCGAAGCTTCATACCCTGTGACAACCACGCTGTGGTATCTCGTCAGGGTTCATCCCCTGGGTCAGCCCCACAACCACGTCCCCTCACAAACCTCACTCCTATAATATACTTTCTCGCTTGAACACATTGTACAAAGTTCACATCCATTCCCTCAAAAAAAAAATTTTTTACCCCGGCTCATCTAATTTTTCTTTGGTCTCCCAGCCAGTCCATTCTCAACACACACACACACACCTTAGTGCAACCACTTAACCAACCGACTCATTCCTCCTCTCCAAATGACCAAACCACCTTAACACACACTTACTTATTCTCTCAGTCACACCTTTCGCCTCCACCACACAGCTTCTCAATAAGGTCATTTCTCATTTTATTGATTTCCTTCACACTCAACACACACTGAGACTATCCATCTGGACAGACAACCTTAAATTTATACCTTTTAACACTGGTATCAACGTACCCTCATGAAAGACCCTAGCACACACCCACGACTTAATCCCCCCTATCATTCATTTGTCTTTAATTAAGTTCATAAATGAATAGAAATTAGTTTTTCCCAATCTGCAGTCCATCCGTGAATAGAAAATGGCTTTTCCATATCTACAGTCCGCTAATCTCATCTACATGTTAAAAGGAGGTAGCAAAGAAAAAAAAAATTATATCTACAATTTAATTAACACAATATTACATGCCCATCATTAGAAATAGGCCAGACATCAATACACAGTATTGACATTTGCTGGGGAAAAATGCAACATTTGTTTCTCATAATGGAATGGTGCCGATGAAATAAATACTGCAGTAAATGATTGATATCCTTCGCTAGTTTATTCTAATAAAGTACGAGTTAATAAAATAAAAGTATCTAAATTTCAAGTTTTGAAATAAACCAATGATGACAAAAACTTAACAGCAGTTTTAATAATTCATTAAACCTATTTTAAATAGTTTCCATATCCAGTTTGAAAAACCTGATAAATTAAAGCTTATAAAAAAATCCATTATAAAACTAAATTTAAGAATTATAACAAAAAGTAAATAAATTAATAATAATAATAATAATAATTTGAGAATTCTTTATAAACCAAAATAAGTAATAACAATATGAGGCAAAAATTACTTGACGAGAGACCTGAGAAATAGAAATATAAAAAAAAAAAATAAATAAAAAATCATGATGATGCTCACCCGCGTTCATTCTTTCATAACAAATAATATATAAAAACTACTATATAAATTAAGCCAACAAAATAAAATAAATACACAGAAAATAACCATCCATAAATATAAATATAAAAAATAATTATGTTAAACATTTTGTATTCGTCTGGGTTTTAAATACGGAGAAAGAAAAAAAAAATAAGAAAAAAAAAAAAAAAAAAGGTAAACAATGTTTTTTTTTTCATTATTATTATTATTAAAGTCTTTCTTTATGACATGGTTTCAGAGAACGCATCTGAAAACACTATTTCCATTGGTATAACTAGTGAATTTTTCTGGAGGGGCTATGCCTCATGGCCCCTCCCCTAGTTATGCCTATGACTATTTCGCTTTCAAACGGGAACAACATACAGAACAAAGGTGGAAAGCATTGTTTTTTTCACCAACTATAAAATGGAACAGTGCGAGGTTACACTGAAGAAAATGGATGAATTTATCCTCACGCCTTCTGACGACGATGATAGCTTCTTATTAGTATAATTATCAATACAATTAACATTTAAAATGCCCTCCTCACTCTCTAACGTCGAATTTTCCGTATAATCCTCCTCCTCCTTCCCTTCTTCGTGTGAAGATGACCGCGGGTGATGCAAATGCTATTCTCCAATCAATTCGGAGCTCGGAATATTGAAAGTACTCGATTCGTTTCCGATGATCAATTTGATTCTCTTCATGCGCGGCTGGGCGCCGTCGATATCGGTGCTTTCACCTTCCGAGCAATCAGACCGCTTCCTCCTCTTTTTTCGTCGCTTACGATGGTGGTGCAATCGCGGGGTCTCCTCTCGACATGACGATGGTTCATCATCTTCGGGAGTAATATAATCTTCGGCGGATATTCCTTCTACAGTTAAAACCTCATACTCTGGCTCGTGGTATGAAAAATGGCCTATAGTATCCGATATGTGAGAACCAACTTCAATAACTTCATCCAACACCGGCGATCTCTTCATACGAAGTTTCAACTTCACTCTACAATGAGAATTTTTCGTAGGAGTTATTGGTTCCGAGGAACTACTATTACAGTAACCATTTTCAAAATTATTTCTATTCACAAAGTCATTAGAAATAATTTCAGGACTATTAGTATCGGAAGACCGCCTAGTATTATTATTGTTGGGCCACGTTGGGCTTTTCCTTCCTCTTAGAGAAGTAGGAGAGATTTCATTTTCTTCTTCAAATTCATAAACATCTTTCATAGGTGACCCATTACTACTGCTTTTGGGGGAATGTAAAGAGTATAGAGATGACTGTAAATCCACTCTCGAATAATTCTGATCACTTAAACAACTTTCAATGTTATGGGCAAATAATTCTCCTTCCCCTTTGCTCTTACTTCTCGATCTTTTATTAGTACACGACTCCGCATGAGCGCACCTAGACTTATCATGAGGTAACTGTATAGTTGGCAGTGCCGAATCCAAACTTTTATTGTCTACTACCCTAGGGCAACTATTCCTTATATCTACATAATCTAAACTAGAATTATCACATTTGTTAGCATTATTCTGTCGCCTCAAACTTTCCCTACGAGAATTCCCAATTAATTTGGATTGGTTATTAACCTCGTAGGGATTAGTAATTTTGTTGTTTTTGAGATCGATGAAAATGGTATTATGTGAAGTGGCGGCATTTATTGACTCTGCATCAGAGATTATTTCTTCACCTGTAGACGTTAACACTTGATCCATTTTCTCAAAATGTTCCTCTTCGTCTTCCTCCTCATCCTTCTGATATCTATGACGACCACGCCTAATTGGCCTATTATTATTATTATTATAAAGTAAACTCCTACTTCTTTTAACCTTATAATTTCCCTTAGAGCTTCTTTGCGACTGATCATCATTAAATAAATTTGGATGTAAGCGATGCTCAGAACTTGAAGACACCGATTCTTCTATTATTTTTCCTTTAGAGGCAATCAACGGGTCAATTTCAACGTTAGAGAGATTATCCTGATTAATCTCTGTACTCTCTCTCCTCCTCTTAGCCTTTGGATAAGAACTATTTTGATTTAACCTCGCCTGTAGGCATTTCCTTTTGCCTTTAGACAAAGGTATAACATCTTCATTTACTTCTACAGATTTGTCAGAATCCCTCGAACCGCCTCGTGAACGCAGAGGCCTTTTGGCTAAGCTCTTTTCAAAGGGATCCGAGTTGGTGATGTTACTAATAACTTTATTTCCACTCTCTAAGATTTCTGATATTCCGTCGCCCATTTCTTTTTCTTCATTCCTCTCCTTCTGTTTGCTAATCCGGAGTCTCAAATCCGTTTCTCTAAGACAATAACCTTTCTCGGCATCATCGCTGTTCTTCTTATTAGCAAATGCTCCAGTCCCTCTTCTGATAATAAAAAAAGAAAAAACAAAAATTTGAACTTTGCCACGATAAATCGTATGAAATAGATTGTTTTAACATTATTCCACTTAATTATCCCTACTTGCTTAAACAAGACAAATAAAAAATTTGAAAAAAAAAAAAAAAAAAAAAAAGTTTAAATACCTTTCGCATGTTACACATTCACAGTAAGAATTATTATCACCAAAAAAATCTTCCCCATAAAAACATGTAATTTCTTGACCTTCGTCAATCTCTCTAAGAACTTTGACGCACGCCGTGCCCCGACCCGTTGCCACAAACTGCAATATATTTTCAATATAAAAATGTTAAAATAAAACCATAGAATCAATCTTGATTTATATGTTAAGGAATTGTGTAAATAAAAATATTAAACCTACAAATATACATACTAAGAATAAAAAGAAGAAAAATAAGTAATCCTATTTTAAAACAGATTATCATTAACTATATAATTTATAAAATACTTTTACATTTTACATTATAATTTTGTGCTATCATATTTTTTTGTTCAGAATCTTCTCTAAATAATCAGGCAATTATTTAGTGTTAGTGCGGTTTATTACTATCAGAATACTTCAACTGATAAAATGACTGATAAACATACAAAGACACTACCTATAGAGGCTCCAAGATTTCCAGGGAAAAGAAGAAGATTGCTTGGAAAAGTCTAGTTAATTATGACTAAAGTTCAGGTGAAATTTCTGGCAAGTCCTACTACAAATAATTATAGGTACCAGAAAGTGGCCAAACAATGTAAAAAAATAAAAAATAAATAAAGAGGAAGAAATTAAAGCCTATCCATCCAGCTCCATGTCAGTCAGACTAATTTAAAGGGGAATAAAATTCCGTGATGCACCCAGCGGTAAACCAGAATAGCTTTTCAAAATGAAACGAACACTATTGAGAACATTACAACATTTGGGTAATATAAGAGTAAAATGTAATGTGGTTTTGGAAAAGGCAAATTACATGAAAATTTAAGAAATTTAAAAAAAAAAAAAAAAAAATCCAGTACATAAATTTGGAAATAATAATGCGTGTTAAATGTAAATTAGAATGTTATAGGGAAATAAAATATCCTAGGCAATGAAAAAGTAAGAAATGTAAGTGAGCCATACGGTAGTATGTAATTGTAAAACAGTAGCTTTTTTTTTTCCAAATAATAAAAGCACTTCACACTTCATGAGTGATTTTTCAATACTAACTTCAAAAGCATTCAAGTCAGGGTTACCAATAAAAAACATCCTCCCCCCCCCCCCCCAAACTTAGGAAGTAATTCTCTAATAATTACTTTCCAGAGCTTGATAC
>JAQIXM010000054.1:0-10056 GCA_034700385.1 Porcellio scaber | reverse complement strand
TGAATTATACTCCAATTCATAAAGCCAAATAATGCTTAGACAATTTTAAAACGTCCCCTGAGCATGTTGGAACTTCTGTCACCAAATCATCCCCCTCTTCTTTGAAACCTCTTGCTACCAATCTAGCCTTACACTTGCAACCCTCCTCTTTTTGTTTTTCGGTAATCACCCACCTTTACGAAATTCTTTTTTGACCTTTTTTGATCATTTTTATTTTTGATAATGATCACGATAGCAATTTTGTTTAAAATTTATGCACACTTTTTAAAATACAGTATTAATATTTCAGTTCATAATATTAGGTATATCGCTTATGCATTAAGAAGACTATTGACACTTTCATTAACTTCAAGATTTAAAGGAAGGGGGAGGGGGGGGATAAAAGGTATCTTCGAACTATGAGAGAAATTATAAATTATTCAAAAAAAATTAGTTTTTTTTTTGTTTGTTTTTTTAGAAGAAAACGTTTGAAACGATTTTTTTCTCTTAATTTTTATCATATTAAAAAATGTTGAAAGAGATATTCTTTAAAAGGTGTGTTTGTGTGTGTGCTTTTTATCCATTTTAGAGAAAAATGATCCAATTGTAGTCTTTAACAAATTTAAATGGATTGCGGTAAACATATTTAATGTTATGTATCTTTAGTGTATGTACTGTGTAATTGAGAGCTTTTGGGGTATATATAAAAAATTATTGATAGATTTGTTAGTAAAATATTAAATGTTTAAACATTTTGTAATATAGGTTCCTGCCTGTTGTAATTATTATTATTCAGCACCTAATTGACTTTTTATTTAATTTTAAAAAAGGAATTCTGTATGGTGTAGAAGCCATTAAATCGGTCATTTTGACAACGGCGTGCTTAGAAAGAAGAATATCTACTCTGAAGGCAGCTCATTTGTCTCTCTTGGAAACAGAGTGGCAGGTAAGAGCCAAAAGAATGGATATTATCATTATTACAATTATTTACTGTATCTAACAAGTTCTTTTTATCCTTTTAAATAAAATTGTTACACTATAGTAAATTAATGGAAATTAATTGGTTGTAACAATAATAACAACCATTATTACTATTAGGTTTTATTTGAAGTTTGATACAAAACTTGAAATGGTCATTAGAGTACATCTTATTTATGTAACTTTTTTTTTTTTTTTTTTTTTAACATAAATAAATTAAAATTAAATTTTTAGTTTACAAATTGTAATAAGTTTTAATTCTTATTGTATCATATATTTAAGAGTTTTGGTTGTAATCTATCTGGAGGACGAGCATCACTACCTACTTGCCTCGCAATAGTAAAAAAAATGGCACCAACTTTGGTTGTAAATGTATATAGGTCATTCTTCCCATTGTGGCATTCTGATGTGCATCACAAAGGTGGAGTCATAGAACAGCTTTTAAAGGGAAGCTTCGAAATGTCTTGAGGGAATCCTCGGTGTACATATTAGAATCTATAAAAATGGTGATCAAGGAACCCTCTTTTTAAAGCCAATTGGTCAGTGGTTCGAGTCTAAACATCCAGTGAAAAGTTTCATCAACATTTGGTAATTTTGTTGTATCTGAAGAGTATAGGAACCTCAATCACTCTCCAAGGGATTCTAATAAATACCCTTAGAGAAGTCGAAGCGGGTCGCTTACAAGCTGTTCTATCATACACCACCATACATACATACTTTCAAAAATTGTGTATCAGGCATGTCGGTCTTTAATTATGTATAGCGTTATTTATTTTCTTTCTATGGTGAGTGCGTTGCAGACTCGACGCTATTTATTTTTCCTCAAGCGATATCTTAAAAGTTTTAAGTTGTAATCTTTCTTTTCTGTTTATTTAGGCTGATCACTGGGGTCATGTAGAGTGGGCACACGATGAAGATAAGTATGAACTGCTTTCAAGATTCTCTGCAGCCATTTTGTTCTCGCATTTAAATTCTTCTTCGTATTCAACGAAACAAAAGTCAACTAGATAAATAAAAACATAAGAACTTGTAAATATGAATTTTTAATAGTAAAAAAATTAAAAAAAAGTTTTCAGATATTCGTTTCATTTTTTTTAGGGTAAGATCATGGTAAGAATTTTATTTTTCGATAGCGAACTATTTAGTATGATTTGGTTGTTATAATGTTTATATTTATTACTGTAGGATGAAAGCATTTTTTTATATAGCAGTCGACACCACTCATGGGGGTGAAGCCCAGATCAAAGAGGGACCATTTACCACCGAATTTAACCAATCTGAGTTAGCAGGACTTATCAGTCTGTGGGAAAGGTTATAAGTTTTTTTTTTACAACTGGTAGAGTTCGTTCACAGACTACACTGCTACAGAGCTCATCTCCATTCATGTGAGTTTGAGTCACAAGTGGAAAGATGTTCAAACCAGTGGAATCGAATTTTTTTTGTTGAATAGGAAAGTTTGAAAAGAATTTGTTATGCATATGAGAAAGAATATTATGTTGCGTTTGCTGAGTTTTGGTTATATGTGAGTATTGAGACTAGTGTATATGGTAGGGATGAGATGGGAAAAAAATCAATAGAGTTCGAATGACTACTCATCAAAGATGTAAAAAAAAAATTATCCCTATTGCTTTTATTTTCAACCGCCCAAATTTTAAACAAGCAAAAGAACACTATCATATGAATAGATGCCAGACTATGGAAAAATATTGCCAACATTTCTCAGCATTGTCCAGTGAATCTAGCATCTTTTCATATGATGTGTTCGTTTATTTGTTAGGCAGGTGAAAATAAAAGAAGCAATAGAGAATACCTGATCGTAAACTAGAATGAGTTGCAGAATGCTCCCCTACATGTTAGAATTTTTAGTGTCCTTTCAAGTTACTGACTCCGTTCTTTCCAATTAAATTTCATACCTACATGTACTGTTACAGTCCAAGGGGAGAATCACGAAGTTAAAACTAAACACAGCCCATTTAACCACCAGAACTTTAGTCATTTATTATGCTGATGTAAAGTTAAAAATATAAATTTTGTTGTAATATCGCTTATGTGAAAATTGATACGGTTTCTGAATAACTTCCTGAACTTTTGGTTTGTTATTTATGTCAGAATTTATTAATTATATATTTTTTTCAAATTTCACTTTTATTATATCAGTTCGTCTTCTGAGAATAGTTGTTAATAAAGATGGCTCGAAGTGCAGCAATGCATTGCGCAGTTCATTAGTTAAAAGAGTGAAGCTAGCGAGGTGGGCCAATTTACTGTTCATAAAATAAAACCTATTCTAATCACAGGCAGTACGTTTTTTTACTGCCTTTGTTCGGCATTTCGCAGAAAATTACTCTATGTAGCTACCTCCCATCCATTATTATAATTGGGTTTATTTTTTTTTTTTACAGATAACAGCATTTACAAACGGTAAAATTGTCTTAAGGGCAAATGCAACAATATACGGACAGATGTAAAGTTAAAAGCAAGTTTATTTTGCACTGGACCACACATCTGTAATGTCATGTAAGGTGCATCGTTTCTTTAAAAAAAAAAAAAAAAAAAATTTGGCTGAGCCAGGGGTATTGACTTCTTTTGAGGTAGTTAAAAATTGAATTGTGAACCACATAGCTGGAAACCACTGTGAACTGGTTTAAATATTTCGAAATCTTACGGAAAAAATGGATGCAGGATGTCACTTAATATGCTTTCTACATTTTACCTAACCTTGGGATGCCAGAAACGAGCATGGCTAGAGTTTTCTTCAGATTTCTATTATGGAGAGCAGACATTAAAGGAACTTCAACTTTAGTATTATTTGTAAGTATTTACTTTACAGTAGATAGTAACAATTTTTACGTGGTTGGCTTGAAGCAGGGATGGTAATTCCGCTTGTGAAACTTCACTATATTTGCCATAAGCCAGGAGAGGTATGGATCCCTGTTTGACATATTTATTTAAACTATTAACAAGAGAACAGACTAATAGAAAGGTAAGTCTGTTTACGCAATATTTTTTGGGGAAAAGGAAGAGCTTGGGAAACACAAAATATATATGTGATAGGAAAATGTGATCATCATATTTGAATTCAGCATTACCGATTTTCGTAGAAAGCAGAATTTCTGACGTCTGTAAGAGACAAAAATTTGAGATTTGTTGTCTATTGAATTAACATAAAAAGTTAGTCATATTTTCAAATCTCAAGTAAACTAGTACAACATTTCAGACTCAAATCTTTAATTATTCTCAAGCTATTTAACTTCCCATCATCGACTTATCCAGTCTGCGCTTTCCTGCGATCGCAATGTAGAGTCTGGTTTCATTATTTGTTTTTAAAACCACTTGAAAATCCATATTTAAGATTAGTAATGTCGGACGTTTGTTCAGATTTCTGCATAAACGTAAGTACACGTGTGTACTTAATATTACGACTAACTCTATTCCTTTTAATGATTTCAAAATGTTTCTAGTCAATATTTTTCTTCGTTTCGATCAAAGGCTTGGTGTATATATAGCTACAGAAACACTGTAATTTGCATTCTAACATCTGAAAATATAACTATCTAGTAAAATAGGAAATTAAAATGACATAAAAAATTTGAATATTTATTAAACAATATTAATTAAGTGGGATATAATAACAATAAATAATAATAAAAATTTAAACTCTCCCAATGTTAATGGCAATTACTAACGGGCAGTAATTTGTCTACTGAGAAAAATAGAACTTATAAAATAACGGACTAGAATTTTATTCGAAGCCAAGAGCCGAAAAAACGTAGCTAGTTTTATTACTAAAGAATAAGAAATCTGCGACATTCCTCGAAATATTGTGCGCCTTTTTTCTCCTTAAAACAAATAAATTTCAAACTTTGTAATTAATTTTTATTATCAGAGTAAATATTTTCATTTGTATTAATCACATTCACATACTGGATTTAAAAATAATTAAAATATTTTAATTTAATTGTAAAAAATATTTTTTTATTTTAATCATATCAAAATTAAAGTAATTAAGATTTGTTCACCTTTTAAGAACCTGAATTAGGTTCATATAATGCGTTGAACACAAGAAAAGTTGCGGTAATTTTTTCCATTATGTATCTGAATAACCATTTACTTAATGTTTTTGTTAAAGATTTCTTGAAGGTAGGGAATGAAATATCTTTTTTATGCTTAGCCTAGCCTCAATCAGACGTAAATGAGTACATTAGTGACATGGTTAAAAATGAATAAATTCCAGATATCCGCGAATCCAGGGACCTTTCTCGTAGGGTTCCCAACTAACATTTAGCAAAGTGCTTTCCAGGATCAGAATTTATTTATTTCATCTTAAATTTAGAGGCGGAAAAGTTTCTTCTCCTCCACACCATAGATAAAAATAAAGACCCAACTTTAAGATGAGATGATTGTTTTAAAACTGAAATATTGCTGCATAATAAAGGAAGCAACGAAAACCTTGAAAAAAAACTGAATAATTCGTGAATATAATACCTACAATTTGGCAAAATATTTTAAAGCTTCAAAGGAAATAAGCTTTATTTATTCTATAAAACGACCAACGTTATAAAATTGTATTCCAAATTAATTTGCAAATATTTTTTCAATGAAGCTTATATCGATAGGGGACAAAAAATGGACCCCTCCCCACCTTTCTCCCCAAATATCTACATATTTCTTCTGGTTTTATTCTATAATAATAGTAACAAACTTAATAATATGTTAAACTCTGGAAAAGAAAATCATGAATTAAAGTATAAAATTAAGATTTTAACAACTCATTTCCATTCTACGCACACCTTTAAAAAGAAATATTTATCACAGAACTTATAAATTTATTTTCTATTAACTCCGCCCTTCAAAAATCCCAAACATTTTAAACTTTTTATTACTTTTTTTTACTATTAAAAAAAATAACATTCATGATTACAACGAAATTTGCTTCTTAACCTTTTTATTCACATTTTAATAAAACTTTCCGGTCCCCCCCCCCCCTCTCTTTTCTCTCTAATTCAAAACCCCAAAAGGATGTAATAGGATGAAACTTGCTTTAAGAAAATTAAATAATTGTCATGATCAGCTTTTCATAGATATATGTGATGGCAATATATATATGAAGATGTTTTCATTTCCTAAAAGTTCTATTGTAAAATCCCATCAAATTATTTAAACAATTTGCGAAAGTTGCACCTTCAAAATTATTTTACATTAGTACATACAAGCCAAACTTAACAATTCTGTTACTAATGTTTAAATATTAGTCTTAAAAATTTTTTAGATATACTTTTAGGACTAAAATTGATTTCTAAAAAGTAACGGCATTTTACTTTGCTTTATCGTAAAACTGTGCAACATGTCACAACAAATCAAATGAGACAAAGGAGGTATATTTCGATAAGGCTTCTAAAAACAACTTAAAAACTAAAACAAATTTACAATTATTTACAAAAATAAAATACTTAAATTCGGTTACTTTACATTTCTTTCATTTTTAAAGTACAACAATAAATTTTTTTTGTATAGTATTCAGTTATATTCTTTATATTTAGAAAATTTCCAACACTTTTCGTAAAAGAGTCCAAATACTAATGATGTCGAATCGGGAACTCTTCTAGTGTTTGAAAAACGATATTTTGAAACGAAAACAGCTTTATATAACCCCATTTTACTTACCTTTTACTTTCTTAACTATTATAATGAAAAAATTTACGTTTCTCACACCCAACTCTTTCAAAATTGAAATAAATAACTGTTGGTATGGGATATGGCAATCTTGTAAACAAAACTTAACAATAACGGCAACAAACTACTTCACTATTGCGATAAATATGTGAAAACATTTCTAAATCATAACAATTGCCAATTCGCTATTTAAAAAAAAATAAATAAATAAATAAAAATTAACTAATATTGCAATCAAGATCTCCCTCTTGTGGAAAACAGTGTAATGTACAGGTCACAGCCCTAATCATATAGGACATTGTGCCGAAGGACCCTGAAGGGGCAGAGTCGTAAAAGTGGGCGCAAATGAAGGCGGCGCCTTCGCAAGGCAAACATCCGCTACTACCAACTCCTCTCTTGTCAGTGGCGCAACAGGAAGTCGCATCTCCGTCTTGCTGTCTCTGAAGGTCAGACAATGCTAAATTAGGTCTAGTTTCAATATTAACATGCATCTATCGACAATTTCATAATATTTTTTATGCTGCACAAATGGGGCTTTTCAAGGTGTTGATGGGGTGTCAGGGAATGAAAATTTTCACCCCCACCAAAACATAACTGGGTGTAAAATACAACCTAAAAGGTTTATTATAACCTAAATTACAAGATTGTTTTTTTTCGATTGTGTGTACTAATTTTGAGGTTATTGTAAAAATACCAATGAATTTAATACTAAAGAAACAAAAGATAAAGGACTATTCTAACATACTTGGTCTTGAAGGAAGATATTGTTGGCTACATGGACGATGTCCTGTGCAGATATAATATCGGCGATCCAAGTTATAAAATTATATTCTGCCACTAAAGATAATATCATCAACGCCTGAAAATTAGGGAAAATTTCAAAGTCTGATATTCAAAAAGGATGGAAGATCATTATCATATTTTCATGCACTTATTAACACTTCATAAAGCATCACAAATTTTGGCGATTATACAGAATTTTTTTTTTGGTTAATTGCTATAACTTTCTGAATACCAATAATAATAATTATAATAATTTACCTCAACGACTAATTGTCGGTACTCTGGTTGAGGAATTGTGTTAAGTACACCTTCTACCTCGAGCGCAAATTTTAGTTCTCCCGCCGTCATCTGCAAAATAAAATTTAAAAAAAATGAAAAACCTAAAAATTGACTGCGTTAGCAAAATTTCTAAGAAATATTTCTCTAAAGCAATTATTTAATGACAGCCTAACCAAATTAATGTATATAAACAATAAAAAGAATGACCTTCGACCTGAGATTGAGCGAAATTCTAAAGGATAAATTTAAACACAATCATCTTTATAAAAGCATTCTTTTCCCACTTCAAGAATCACCAGCTTGCACCGTCATTTCACCTATACTGATAACCCAATTATATGAAATTGGCGACACTAATTTCACACATCTCAATAAATTTTCGCACTCTCAAATATAACAAATTTCTATTAAAACAAGAAACCTGTAAAAATAAACATTTTTTTCATTGTACATTCCTCTAACTTCTATTAACTTTAGACACTATATCTCTTTCTTCTTCTTACAGCTCAAATAAACAAGGACTTTAAAAAAATCACAAACAAGAAATTAGTATAATAGCAGTAACTAATCAAACTAATCTCATCTCATGTAACTTTCTTCAGTAAGTTTTCTTAAAAGGAAAATCATTCTATAATACGAAAAATAAGTTGTTCATGTTGTTAAAGAATAATATAAAATCTGTTAGTTGTGGGTTATTTATTTTGATTCCAATGGTTGCCATGTGTAGTAAGGAAGCAATACAACCGGTCCCAAACTCAGATAAAAGAGAAGGGCTTCGACGACAGGCCTTGCAGGTCGATTGAATAAAACCGTTTTCACTCGAAAAACTCTACAACCAGCCTTATACGCTGGTTGCCCTGACAGATGTATAATCAACTTCTGGAAGATAAAGCTTGAAGCAGCATTTGATCAAACATTTATTTGCCACGATCTTTCATTAAATAATAACACGATTAGACTCTTAAAACAAATCCACTCTTACTCAAATATTTTTCCTATATTTTCTGTACTGCTATGAATGATACACAACTTCCATACTTCCTATTCCACTTATCTACCAATTTTAGCAAAGCTCTTCTCAACCTAAGATACGTCTCTAACAATTTTATTAACGAGTTGCTTTTTTAAATTAAGAATTTATTTTTAAAACTATCCAGTTATATCAAAATAATTTCAATCCATTAGAAAGTTTAAGTTTTTAATATTCTATCTACCCTTTCACCAAAATTACCTTTCTGGGTTCTAGTTAAAAGTACGTCTTTGAAACCAAAACAGTTCTCAATCATTGTCAAGAATTACAAAACTGGTAGCATTCCAAATTTGAAAAGAAAATATTAACAGCTAACTATTCGTACTATCATCATCATCATCAGCCCCTCGGCTCCCCAGGATTGGGGGTGGGGTGCGAAATATGCAACGAAAAGAACAATTAAGTTAAAGGAAATGACCTACGTCGAAGAAAAACGCCCCTCCCCCCAAAACCCCTTAAGTGCGAAAGTTACGGCAAAAATGCAGCCTGAAGCTTCGTATGTCTCGACAATGACCCACTGTGGTATCTCGTCAAAATCGGAGTTCATCCACTGGACCAGGGTACAACCATGCCCTCACAAAACTACACCATTCATCCTTATTATGCACCATTTTTCTCGCTCGCACCAAATCAAACTATCTCTCAAACATTCTTTTACGGCCTCAATCCATAGTATTAATTTATAACTAACAATAAATATTAGGAAAAAGGATGGCCTAAACTAATTTCTTCAACTCTTTTTCTATGAGGACTTTTAATAGTTAAGTAAAATACTGATTCATTCTTCCTATCTCCTTTTTTGAAAACATCTTAACAAGTTGAGGAAGTTATTCAAAACTTTAAAAGTGACATACATTTTATAATCTATTACCTGTTTCTGCATCTTTGGATCCCAAGGCTCGCCCTGTTTACTTCGCGAACTCTTAACAGCCCTCTGCAGCTCTTCTTCTACTTCTCTCATCATACCTGCAGAACGAGTTTCTGTAACCTCAGGACATGTACCATAGCCATAAAGAGCTGTCTGGAAGTCTTCTTCTTCATATACCCCAGCTCTAAAAGAAAAATTATATACAGAAACCAAGCACCATCGGGGAAGAGGGAAGAAATAAGGAAAAGAAATTGTGTGCTATTAAAAACAAAAATATAAGATAGAAATTAATGAAGAAAGGGATGGGAAAGTTGGTGATGAAAAATTTGAAAAATGAGGGGAAAGCAGAAAGATTAAAGAACTCGAAAACAATCAAATTGCACACAAGAGCATGCGACTATTGCATGCTCCCCCTAGCATTGGTTCTTTTCACTATCACCATGTTGCTTCCAACACATCTTAAACATGA
>JAQIXM010000053.1:0-10097 GCA_034700385.1 Porcellio scaber | reverse complement strand
CTAAGGATCCCGGCGTTTGTCTTGTTTGTGGAACGCTGGTTTGCATGAGACAGGGGTGTTGTAGCCAGGACAATGTGTTGGAGAGCGTTCAGCATGCTCAAGATTGCGGTGCCGGAACGGGTATATTTCTAGCGGTTTTGCAGGCTGCAGTTATTGTAATAGTCCAGAGAAGAGTTTGCATGTGGGGTTGCATTCATCTCGATTCGTATGGGGAGGAAGACAAAGATCTCAAGTAAGAGAAATATTTCATCATTTATTGTCTTAACATTTTTATTTTTAAGTTAAGCTCATAAGGCATCAAAATCTTTAAAAAATAATTTAATACCAGAAGTAATAATTTCTGAGCACAATGGTGTAAGCTAGATAATTCCTCACCAACCTGACGCTCTAGGTTGGAGTCTAGAATTTTTTGCCTCACCTTCCACTCTCCTTTGGACTGTATGTAAATGGTATTCAAATTTAAAAGGGAGCTCACATGACAATTTTGTTGCGGATAATTGTTTTTGATCACTGATATAGCTTTCATATCAAAAGCCCGCCTGCTGATTTCTTTTTCTTCTCTGGCTCTTCGTCTTATGCTCTTCAACATTTCGGTAAATCTTTATCCGAAGCTCAAGACGTTTAGGATAGGTTTTACTTTTGACGAGTGTTGAGGGCTGGATTAAGAAATATGAAATTTTTTGGAATTTTTTTTAGAATGATTTTCAAAACTTAAAAGTGCAAAGTGCAGCATTTTTAAGCTCTATTATTTTGTATATTATGTGTATTTGAAAAACTCGAAGGTTTTGATTCAAGTGAAATCTCTTTGTACATAAATTAAACATTGCAATAACTTTTTTATTTCTCAGTCGGAGTGTATCAAATTTTCTGAGTGTGTATAATTAGGGGAAAGAACATTTTTTTTATTTGTTTATAGAAATTTTTTGTGTTATCAACCTTTTTGTCGCTTTTCACAATTTTTTATTGTTTTTTTAATTTTTGATTTTTTTCCGTGAGCAGCGGCAAAACAATTTGGTATGTAAAACATTGACCTAAATAAAAAAATGTATCTCCCTAAAGTACATATGCTCAGAAAATTTCATACACTTTGCCTTAATAATAAGAATGTTGTCGCGACCTTTCATTTATGACCACAAAAGAACTCGATATTTATGAATTGAATTTTTCCATGAACTGGTGTAAATGATGGAAAAGCTGAACTTAAATTTTGTACATCAAAACTTTCCCACGTTTTGTTAAATGCATATAACATACAAAACAGTTGACAAAGAAAATCTAAGAAATGAACCTTTTAGACCTTATGAAATTCTGCCTTTTGAACTTTGTTTGGTCAAAATTTCGAAAATTCTGCTAAAATATTCCCTAAATCCCATTTTAGCCTTCAAATCCCGTTAAAATTGCACCGTCCCTAAAAGCTTTCAACGTAGTTTGACACAATGCTTTCATAATGATCATCCGCTCCCCCCCCCCCTAATCTCACCAGGACGGGGTAGGGTACTCAAACATGCACCGGAAATAGAATAGCTAAGCAGAAGCAGAAGACATTGATTTCGATCGTAGAAGAAAGCCCTACATTATTGTAATACCATCACGGTCAAATCGTCTGAAGCTTCACTCACCGTGGTAGTCATCCACTGTGGTGAGATATCTCGTTAATGTCGGGGTTCATCCCTTGTGACAGACCCCCACTCACAAAACTACTCCTTACATTCATATTATGCACAAAGCTTTCATTTTTAAATTACTCTTTCGTTTTCTAACATTCTATGATTTTCTTTCCGGTGTTCTATTGAGTTGTTGTAGTCGGTCATCGTTTCTTCTTTAAATCTATCGATAAGGGTTTCCTCGGGGTTCTGCCCAATCTCTGACATTTTTTTTTTCTTTACTTTTCATTAATGAACTTTTGTATGTCACTTCATTACTTACCTATCCACTCTATTGTTGATAATTCCATTCTTTATTATACCTTTCTTTTTTGTAAAGACGACCGTGCTACTTGAAATAACGGATTCTTGAAGGGCAACCTTGGTGTAATTGACCTCTCATCTTACTCGTAATTTATAAGCTACTATCACTTACAATAGACACTCCCCTTCCCAACTTAATCACATACCACCACATTTGATGAGAGCTCGTGCAACTCGCCTATCTACACAGTATTTTCCTTTCTCTAATTCAACTTTCCAATCCCAGTGAGGGTGTTGGAAACCGACCGGCTGGAAGACCAAATAAGAAATGGATGGAGTCCGTAAAAGAATATTTGAGAGATAGGAATGTTGACTTGGTGCGAGTGAAAAAAATGGTGCATAATAGGAATGAATGGGAGTAGTTTTGTGAGGGGGCGTGGCTGTGGGCCTGGCCCAGGGGATGAACCTCTCAATTGTGACGACCTATCATAGTGGGTAACTGTCACGCCATATGAAGCTTCAGAGCGGATTCCTGTCGTAACTCCCGCATTTAAAGGGTACGAGGGGATGGTATTTGGGGGCTTTCTTTTTCGGCTTAGGTCACATTCTTTTGCTTTACTTTTTCGTTTTTGTGCTGTTACGCGCCCTGCCCACTATCTGGGGATGCAGAAGGGGGTTTGTAATGTAATGTAGTTTTTCCATATAATTTTGAATGAAAAATGGTTCCTTGAGACCCAGACTTAGAGTATGAACATTTATTTATTGTTATTTTAGATGTTTATATCATTATTATATATTTTTCCACAGGAGAGGAAAGCCCCTATTCTTAAGCAAAGGGAGATATCAGCTGCTGCAAGACCAGTTGATCCATCACAGTTTTATTCATACACCCCATAAATGGCTTTGGCATAATAACCTAATATAACTTTATTGTTTTGATAAATTAGAATTTCACTATTTTTGTTTTATTATTTTTAACAAATTTTTTTTGCTGTGATTGTTCCAACAGATATTATTTATAATTATTAATACTTAAGTGTTAATACTTCCAAACTCAAGCTATTGCATTGTTAAGAATTGAAGATTTTCCGTGTGTATATATATGTATACCTTGTTATGAAATTGAATTTTAATATTTGTTGCCTCTTATTGATGCATTTTTTATCAGGGATAGTTTTTTGGGGATTTATTTTTTATTATTCTTTAGGAATATTTAAAGATTATTTTAGTTCAACAGTATCGTTTTTAGAAATTAGATGACATTCTATTTGAAAATTTGAAATTTAACTGTCTTGATATTGGAAGTCATCCTAGTCAGATAGTTGGGATTTAGGTTATTGTTATTTAATAATGACTGTCCGTGAATGATATACTCTTTTCTTTTTTTTGTGCAATAATTTTTTTTAGTAATAAAGATCAACTGCTGCTATTTTTTCAAAACTTGTTGGTATATTTTAATTTGTATATTATTGACATGTATGTTATCGGCAATCCCTTTTAAAGTTAAATAAAGTATTTTAATTTTATTATATTTTTGTTGTTATTACAATTTGTCAACATTGCCTGTAATGTTTTCTTATATTTCTTTACCTATTAGTTTCTTTCTTTTTCATCCCTGCAAATCCGGCTTTCTCAATCGTTTTTTTTATATCTAGATGGATAACTTTCTTTAAAGAAATATTTGAGAAAACATTTCTTTCTTTGATTGTTTTGGTTCATTTGAAGGCCCAATACATAAAAGTTTCAAGGAGAAAATTCTAGAACAGTCGCTGCAATAGTAAGATTAGTTTTTGGGCTGGTAAGCGGGACTAAGAATGTAGTAGGAAGGAGGTAGATTTATATTAATGAACCATTACCTAAATCAGTATTTTTCACTTTTTTTTTTACCACACCCACTAAGGAAAATAAATTACACGTACCTTCAAATTTGTTTTCTTAAGTAAGGAAACCATGCTCCGTACACATACATACTCGCGACTACGGGGGAAAAAAATTACATGGAGCTACGGGCTGGACGTTTTACGTCCATCGCTTAATTTCTAACTTATTATTTTTTTTTAACTTTTAGCATGCCAATTATGTAATTTGGTCCTTTCTTAGTTATTTTAGCTAATTTGATTAAAATAAATTATGATAATTGTATTTTTAAAATTTTTTTGAAAAATATCAAAAATTTCAAAAATCGAAAACATACGCGCGCCTACGGGACGGACTTTTTACGTCCGTTCAACTTTGAACCGCCATATTTTTTTTTTTTTTTTCAATATTTCTTCACGAAAATTTTTTTGCATCATCTTTTCAATGTTTTTGAGGAATACATGGAAGGAGAAAAAAAATAATAATAATAAACATGATAAAAAAAGAAAAAAAAAACATTGGACATAAAACGTCCAGCCCGTAGTCGCGAGGGTTTTAATTAATTAAATTTAATATGCTCGACTCCGTGTCCCGTAAGACAACAAAATGTTGGCAGCAGAAATATCTATACTTGTATAGTCATTCATAGGAAGAGATAATTGGTAGGAAGGGTCCCATGCCTTTAGTAGCCAAGCGAAGATTTCTACATGTGTTCCAATATGTAGCTATATTCAAAATTCATATTAATGTAGCCTCTGATAAAAAGGATATTATTTGGAATTTTCAATGTAAAAATATTTTTTGCTATTTTGTATGAAAATATAATACTGAAGAGTTGCCTTTTAAAGGATAGGGATTCTTTTAAAACTAAATTTCACCGAATTATTTATACAACACAGACGAACTCTCGATTAGCAATTTACCGCTCTTTAAGTCCGCCTTTAATGTAAATATTTTATGTAGTGTCCTGAAGAATTGAGAAATTTTTTTTACCGAAATTCGTGAATCAGGATCTAGGTTTTTTAGTATTTTTTTTCTTTTGAGATCAACCTGTTAATACAGATGAGAGCATGACATTTTCTGCAATAGTATTAATGTCACAAATTTCTTTTGGTCCGAACCATTAATTAACTGTGCAAAGCCTTTGTGAAAAGTGGTTCTTGAATTCGTATCCCTGGATTTCCATCCGTTCTCGAAGTGTATACTACAATTATCCCACCAGAGATTGTCATTTAAAAAAAAAAAAAAAAAGTTATTTTGAAATAAAGCTGAATAAAATTTTTTGCTTCCAGTTTAGTTTCGGCTTCCCTTTGGGAAGGGTTTTCTTGTGAATTCTCCGACAGAGCTATTCGTGGTTTCATTGTAAATTTGTTTTGTGACGATTTAGTATTTTTTTTTGGTTATAGTTTCAATTACTCTATTTTTTTTTTCTAAATTCGAGTGGTTTGTTTGTTAACTTTAAAGGTTAGTTATTATTATTATTTTTTTTAAGTATAAGTTTCAAGTGACTTTTAACGACTTAAATTTTCACATTTAATTTTGTTTGAGGCCCGGTATTAATCGTTAGGGCTAGTCTAGTTCCCCCCCCCCCCTTTTTTTTTTTTTACTGTCAGTTGGTTACTTTATATTATAGTACTTTACATTCGATCTATAGTAGTGTTGATATTTTTTATATAAAAAGTAACAAATTTTAACTCTTTTTAAAGGTTTTGTCTGTGGGTTCAGAGGTTTTTTGAATGGCAGGTTCTTGCCGTCGTAGTTTGGTACAGGCGAGATTTTTTATTAACTTTGCGTGACCTACATTCTAATTTCAAATCGGTTGAACATCTCTCTACTTCTTATACAAACATTTTTTTTGTCCGAAGCTCAGCGATTCTTACTCAGACTAAATATCTTTAAACTATAACTTATTTTATAATTTTCTGTCTGAATGGTTGAGGTTTCTCTCTATATATTATAATCGACAAATTGCAACATTGAATCTCATAATTTTTTTTTTAAATGTTAAAATTTGTCTTCACACTACCACCATTATCTTGTGCTTTTGCTTCCTAATGAGACATTTTCTTTTTTAATTACCTTACAACCTCTCACGAGACAGTTACGTCTCACTCAAATGCAGAGGTTCTCTATTTAGATTTCGACTTATATCACACTCGAATGGTTGGGCTCCTCATGCTGATCTAGGAGAGGAGAATGCCAAATTACTCTAGTCTTCATAACGAATAACTATTTGGAAAATCACCCTAAAAAATTCTTGAGCACTTTGCTAGTTTCGCCACTACTGGTTATAGATACATTATTTTTCCGCCTATTCGTAACTGACTACAATCTAGTAGCTTTTAATTATAATGTTTCTCCAGCAGCCCACACTGCCCTAAACATAGTTTGGCACTTTAATCCGGCTAATTGGGAGCATTGCCTCTGCTATACTAGTCTTGGAATGAATCGAGCTTGCTTTGACATTAAGAATACTTCGATGTCTGCCGAAATGTAATGTAATCGTCGATGGGATGAGGTTCATTTAATCTTCGATTAAATCTTTTCCTCCCCAAAATCCGTGTTTTTCATTTCTACTCTTGGTGTTTTAATTCTAACCAAACTCGAAGAAGAATCACTAAACCTTTTAACTATCATCATATAGCTTTCACTTGGTGTCTAAAATCTTTGAGCTCATTTTCTAGAGCTAGAATCTTTTCTTTCAGATCATCAGCGTAACTTCTGGCGCTCGAAGTCCACTAGTGACATGACTATCCTGTCTCAATAATTTATGATGATCTACCCTTGACTATGGCGAGACTCGTTCGGTGACTCCGTACATTTAGGAAGCTTTTGATCGGATAAAACATGAGTTACTTTTCTCTAAGCTATTCCTTTGGGTATCCTCCCCTTCGGTCATTCTTTACATTTTTGGTTACATACAGATTTGTTGAAACTTCCTCATTCTTGATAACTGTGTTGTTCCTCAAGGTTCTATCTCTTACTTTATTTTTACCTTACATCGATCCCGGCTGCACTTCTAACTGTTCATTCTTCTACTCATCTCAAATATGCTTTCTCTTTTGAATCTAGTTGCTTCTCTATTTCAGCTTTCCAATTCTATTCTTGCATATCTGGATAAGATTTCCCAGAGTCGCTTCAACCTTGTAAAATGAAACTACTTCGCAGGTCTCCGAAACACCTTTCGACTTTCCACCCCATCACCTTCGACGGCTCTATACGGTTGTTGTAACAGCTATTATTTTTAAACCTAGCGAATACAATTTTAATTAAGCAATTTTTCGAAGAAAGGAATCTAGTTTATTGAATACTTAATCGAACCATTTCTCAACTTTACACAGCTATAAGTCAAATGTATAAATGTACACTTGATTCTTAGGGTTTGACAAGGAAAGAGTTTAGCATGTTTTCAATTTTTTATAATTTTTTTTTTATAGTTTTCAATTTGAACGAAGGAAGATAAAAAAACAAACTTTTAAAAGCACTTTCAAAAATCTTATTTAGCTTCTACAACTCAAAAAAAAAATTATAGTTATAAACTTTTTAACAGCAACGATTTAGACTTGCACACCAAAACGTTCTTCTGGCATTTGACAAATTATATATAAAATCTCAAAAGAAACTGGTACAGAGTGGGTCAGCGAATTTCAAGGCCTCTGTCGAATATAGTTGTGTTTAAGAAATTATTTCAAGGCCTCTGTCGAATATAGTTGTGTTTAAGAAATTAACAGGAAACTGATTAAAAGTGAAAAAATTAATGGGGCAGTATTATTTATTACATACATTTTTGTAATTTTAATACATAATTTTCGTAAGAGAAGAGTGGCATACGTCTAGCTAGTAAAGTTAGGATGTCGCTGTCACAAAGATTGAAATACAATGGAGTAAGTCGTTCTTCTAGTGTTCCCTTGAATTTACAGAAAATGGTTCAGGTACGTAATGCGTAAAATACGTAAATATGACTGCAGCTTTAATACCTGAAAATTGAAAATTTACATTTGAATTCGACAGTAAAACAATAATTCATAATAAAAAATCTACATAAAAAAGAAAACGGATTTTACTTAAAAGATTTGGGAAGAAATCGACGCATATGACCATTACAATAAATAAATAAATAAAATAAATATTAAAATATTTAATTTCAAATACAAGGTAATAAAATACTGTTTGAAGCTGAACGAGATTTTTTGCTTTCATGAGCAAAAATTCAGATAAAACTTCAAAAAATATTTTTCTACCTCAACCAAATAGCAAATCATTATTTGAATAATGAATGCGGTAAGCTTCTGAGGGTTTATTTAACCGCTAAAATGTAGCCTAATTTAGATTCTCACCTTAAACAATTGAAATTAAGATTCATATTTTTTTCAAGTTTCTTTTTTCAAGCAAATGTCCATTTTCAACACCTGGAAAAAAAATGACAAGTCTTTTTCTAATTTATAATAACACGGTATTTTTTGTATTCAATTTCAGGTAAAAAGGCTTTAGCAATTCATAAGTCCCGAAAGATGAAAATATAATGTACAAATATATTTTTAAACTAAGTTTATAAAAAAAAATGTAAATTCTAAAGCTCTATTATAAAAAAATAATAAATAAATAAATATTTATATACTTATCCAGAAATATGTAAATAATTTTATTTGTAACACTTGTCAAATCTAATTTAACTGACTTTTCAAATAAGAAATGAAAATTGAAAAAAAAAGAAATGTGAATTATTTTTGCTAATTCCTCTTAAAAAAGAAAAAATTAGTTATACGATTTCTTTCGGTATTTTATTTAGTCTCAAAAGATTTTTAAGGTATATAAGTATTGAATAACAGTTTAATAATGTGTGACAAATATTTTCAAAAGAAGCAGATTTAAAATATATCTTACCTATACATCTAGTCAAGGCACAAAAATGTTCATAAGTGTTCTTCACCTTTTCAGCCTTTAAAGAAAAAAAATAAAAAATTACTATAATCGCATAATTTTAATACATAAACAATTTTATAACTGGAAAATCAGTAAAAATTGATTGTCTACAAATTATAATTTAAGACCCGAAAGATGAATCATCATTTACAAATAAATGAAATTTAAATCTAAAAAGAAAGACATTACATGCAAAATCTAACTTCTTACAGCTTAGAGAACTTTTCTAGGAGAGCTACTCGTATAAAACAATTTATTCTTTCTTTAAATCATTTTATTTTTCCTTTTTATTTAAATATTCCAAAACGGCCATTTAAATAGGTTGTTTTTTCATAAAAAAAAAAACCTAACAGACCACATTGTGAACCACAAATCTTTATAGAAATTATTTATATGCCCCATTATATAATTTCCAGCTTCACAAAAAAATATTTTTTGTGAAATTAGCGATACCAAACAGGATTTTTATATTCTGTTCTACATAGATACTGTTTAATGTGGCTACAATCAATTTTTTTTTTTTTTTACAGTAAACCACCGTTCATGGGCATAGCAATATTCAAGGAGGAAGTATTAATTAAAAACCTAGCAGGTGTCAAATATAAGCCTTTACATTCTCCCCACCTAACCCAAATGAGCCCAGACGCAGGCCTTAAACAAAGATTATATTCATCAGGAAATAGGAGGAAAAGAATTCCACAGAACAGAGGTGGCTGGAAAGAAGGAAGTACCGCAGGGAATTCTAGTTGCTAATGTCAACACGGAATTAATGTGAAGATACCGCACCCTTTGTACTACGAGGTTGTCGTAGGTGGTGGCACACGAGTGGTAGTTACCTTGAACACTTCCCGCTGTGGCGCCTTTATATTAAAAAAAAAAAAACAACATCGCGTTGCAAAGATAAAAGAAAGTGAATTGGAAAGTTTAGGAATTGATTAGCCTTTGACTCGATCGTATTTAAAAGACTGGTGAAACCCGAGCCCCCCTAGATATGAGAGCAGTACTCCATACAAGGGGCGGATGAGACCCTTGTATAGTTGGGAGTAACTGGGAAGAGGGAAAAAAATTACAGAAAATGGCTAATGTACGTAATGCATAAAACATGTAAACATGAATGCAGCTTTAATACCTGAAAATTTACATTTTAACTGGACAGTAAAACCATAATTAATCATAAATCTACATTAAAATAAAAAATTATTAAAAAGGTTTGGAAAGAAATTGACGCATTTGACCATTTCAAAAATAAATAAATTGAAATTAAAATATTTAAATTCAAATACAAGGAAATAAAAAAATACTGTTTGAAGCTGAACGAGATTTTTTGCTTTCTTGAGCAAAAATTCAGATAAAACTTCAAAAAATATTTTTCTACCTCAACCAAATAGCAAATCATTATTTGAATAATGA
>JAQIXM010000052.1:0-10103 GCA_034700385.1 Porcellio scaber | reverse complement strand
CTGGAGGTTCCCAATTACAATGCTCATTATATCTCAGGAGATGCAGAATTTCTCGTTCTGCTTCTAGTAACTCTCATTTCAGCCGACCTTTCTTTTTTACTAAATTTCTTATAAGGTGGAGTAATACTTAACCTTTGCTTACTTGACAATGATAAACGCCTTGTGGAGTAATTCCTAACAGGGACTTTCACGTTTGTCGCCTTATTATTATTATGTTCATGGTGGATGCAGTAACCGTCGGGTGAATTATTACAACAAGGGGAATAATAAACTGTGGCATTGTTATGAGTGCTTTCGTCTTCATAACTTTCCTCATCAGAACGTATTTCAGTCTCGTCACCAGAATCAAAAAGGTCGGGAGACATTGAAGGACTGTAGGAACTTCCGTATGATGAATCTGTTGAATCCGTTGAGTGCCTTCTGTTGGAACGTTTTTTCAAGACTTCCTCCATTGCAGGGGTCAATTTGTTTGGAGGTGAAGTGATTTCAGGGGCAATGCGAAAACCCTGTTGGCAATTACTGGAAAAAAAATAAATAAAAATTTTGTAAAAAGAGTAGGTAAGTTCGAAACCAAATTACGTCTTTGAATAAAGACACTCTAGTTTATTTGCAGCACTGGTTTAATTAATTCCTAGAGAGAGAAGTTCTCGATTAAGGAAAACAGCACGTAACATGTGAACTTCATAAACAAAAAAAAATATATATATAGATAGTTTGTCATTCTAAAATACTTTCTTGTTTATTTCATGGATAGAGAGTTAGAGGAAGATTTAGCTTCTTTTTAATCACCAGGATAAGTTAAAAGTAATACACAAATTGGATTTCCTCTTATCAAATCAAAAACAATTTAAATTTTTAATATAATTATTCGAATATTCTTTGTGAAATTAAAATTTATTCTTCTACATTGATTGTGATGAATATGTACTTTCAGTCGTATCAAAAAGCATATACAAACACACAATTGGTGGGTAATTTGTAGAGAGATAAGGTATGCAAGTAGGAATCTAGGTTGAAATCTTTTAGTGGATGGTGTATTAGTAGTATATTTTTTTCAACCTCCATCTCTTGCAAAGTCGAACACATCATATTATGATATTGATTACTTATGTATTTGTAATTTCGTAATTTCTTCAAAAGTTTAAACTATTTGAAATGGGGTATCAAAACTTAGTAACTTATAATACTAAATGAACAAAGGGGAGTTCTTGACAAGTTATCATACAGATAACGATTTAAATGTTAATTAGTATCAAGTTCAAACGGATTTAGGGTTTCCTAGATCAACAACAGCGTTGCTACCTTTTTAAACCGCACGTAACTACGTACTATAAGGTAGAAATTAAATACTATTATAATACATACCTGTTATGCCTATGTCGCTTTGTGCATATTGGTGGGGATATGCTCTTCTCTCGCATTCTAGCCATAATTTCAAGCATCTGAGGAGTTGGGTTATCAAGAGAAGTATCTTTCTTAACCATATTTCGTTTTGGTCTTAACTGTTTTTGCCTTTCAAGCATTTTCTGATTTTCTTTTTCTATAATAATATCATCGGACTCGACCACGTAATGAGGTTGACTAGGTTTACTTAAACTAATTTCACTTTCTTCCTCTTTAGGATACTGCCTCGTGTTAAATCTATTTAAAAGAAAATTAAACAATAATTATTAAAAATACCCAATTGAAAACTTGTAATTAAAATCTTGTTAAATAGTATTAATTTTTATGGCATGAAGATTGATTAAACATACTAATTAATATTAAATTAAATTAATAGTTAATCTCGAAAGAAATAACTTTTTCTTTGTACTACATCCTAGCTCGCAATGTCGGAAAAAAACAACCAGGAGTCTAGCAATAAATACCTAAGCATGTTCTAAAATTTCATTACACGTATTTCGATACTTTGAAAATGTTAGGAGAACGGTAATAATAATTATTTAAAAAAGTAGTGAAAATAAATTAATGTTAATAGATCGTAAAAGAAAACTTCTCTAAAAAGAAATTAATAGCATGCACTTTCTGAAGTTGGGGAAGCTAAACACTAAATGTGAGAAAAAAAGAAGAGAAATCTTGAAAAAGGAATCCTTTCCCTTTCTAAATATTTTAATTGGTTTTTCAACAATTTAAAAAAAAAAAAAAACATTTAAAACATCTAGTTAGCTGAAGCTCCACTTACAAATGATCTCTAGTTGTAAAAATATTAAAGCTATCAAGGCAAACTGGTAATCCATTATATTTTTAGAAGTAACAATTCAATCGTACCATTTGAAATCGCAACTCCAAAGACGAGTATTGCTAACGAAACTGTGTAATTCAATTCAATGTTTGCATGACTTAGTAGTTAGTTTTTCTTTTAATCAAAATATAATATAAATTCTGAAAATAGCTAATAAAAAGAATGTAGAATTGTGATTGATAATACATGAGAAAATTGGAGTTGATGTTGATCACTGGAAGGAATATTTTGTGCGAATAATAAACACAGAAAGTAAGAGAAGAATAGAAGATGCTATAGGTCTACTACAAGAACTAATGAATGACGTCACAGCAAAAATAAACTTTAGAATTAGTTACTGATGTTCCCAAAAAGACGTATAAATGATTCACATTTGAAAAGTAATTCTTGGGATTTTAAGTTTAAAAGTAATAATACTTAATAGCGTATGCATCCTTTTGATAGGAAAGCATGAAAACATATGACAATAACATATAAGCAATATGCTACTTCACACTATTACGGTTAAGATTCAATGTTTTTAAGATGTTTTTGCAGACATTTTACAGTTGTTAATTAAGAAGTACTTCTCTTACCAGAGAATGAACCTTTATTCACAGAGCTAAGATGACCTACAGCCAGGCAATCATGATTCTTATTTACTCAATATAAAATATATAACTAAAAGAAACCTTTAATAAATTTCTAACATTCCTCCCTTCTCAGTGCAAACTAGTTCCGAAAGTATTATAGCAATTTAATTTTAAATTTTTTAATTCATGTAATTTGGTAGCTAGTTTTATTACATTTTCTGTACAGTATAGAAGTCACACTTATTAAAAGAAATATGAAATACGCCTTTTATAACAAAAGAAAATGTTTTATTTATATTACACAATTTGAAATGATTTTCAATAATATTTTAAAAACTATCGATGATAAATAAGCTAAGTTGATGTTAAAGTACTCCACAAATACCGTCTAAGGGAAGAGTAAAGATTTTACAAAGTGAAAAAAATTAAACTTTTAAGCGATTTTCCACCTAAGAACCAATGTGTGTGTAATGAGCAATAGTAAATTGCACACCAAACACCTTTTATTTATTTATAACTTGGGGTATTTCTCCTATGTCATTTCATAATAACTACGAATAGCATCCAGTGGTAAGCTGGAGCCAGTTCCCACCGGTTCGCTCGAAACCAAGTTTTTTTTTTTGAAAGTGAATCTGTAGTTACCTTTGTTTATATGATTAAATTATGAAAACGAATCTAGAGTTAATATTAGTGACTAAACAGAGAAGCGGTAGTTAAAATTTTATCAGCTCGCCACTGAGTACATTTAGCTACTGGTATAAGCATTTCTAAATATTCTCATAACATCAAACCACTCGACATTTATAAGCAAATACTTATTAAAACTATTAGTACTATTTCTATTAATTTGCCATGAATTCTAATAAGTTTATCCTCATGCATTTACTGAAAGTATTTAATAATTAAAAGGAAGTCTGGGTTTCAAAACTTGCCTATAAATGTTTCTTGGTTTACAAGGTGATCTGCCAAAGAGAGGTAATCTCTTTTTAGGTGAAGATTGACCAATATTTTCCTCTTCCTCCGATCTCCTTTTCACCGCCTTCTAAAATCAGAAAAAAAGTAATAAAATTATCCACGGGAATTAAGAGGAAGGTTAAAGATATTATATCATGCAATATACTAAAGAAAAAAAATATATATTAAAATGAATTTCAAAAGCTATCAAAACTATTATTATTTATTATCAATAATTAAATTATTATTATTAGTAGTAGTAGTAGCAGTAGTTTTAAAATTAAATGTTCTCTCCTAACCCACGAATAATAATATTACTTTTGTTCCATTTTTTACTTCACATTTTGAAGGTAATATCAAATAATAAATCCTACAACTTCAACTTTATTTATATATCTTGGCACAAAGAAATGAATATTGAATAATACTTTAAAAAAATTACATGATTGATTATAATCATTATAATAACATGATGATAATACTAATATTTGTAATTTGATTATGAGTAACATTGTACTAATATTACAGAAAATATTTTTAAAACCGTGTGCTGTGCAAATAATCAAAAACTTATTTAAACATTAATATTTATTAAACTTTTTCATAAGTTCTAACATGTGTGGAGTTGGATTACTAACGCCACAAACGAGAGTTTCTGGCTCCTTCGCTCTTTTAGCATTCTTAACTATTTTTTTATCTTTCACAACAGAATTTGTAGGTTTTTCACCACGTTTAGATCTTGTTAGAGGGCTCTTCGCAGGAGATTTCTTTGTAGATTTACCCTTAGCAATTGGTGATTTCCTTTTTGTTTTAACACTCGCCTTTTTAGTGGTCTTCTTAACCTCCAAATTTCCATCTTCTTCCTCAGGCTCATTTTCAACAAGATTAGATGATTTTTTCAATTTCTTTGGTGGCGAACTAAACGCCTCGGACTCTTCATCCGAATCAGGGATGATAACAATAGTCTTCGCTGCTGCGGTTCTTACTTTCCTTGTTTTAACAGGCGTCTTTTTAATGGTCTTCTTAACATTCAAATTTCCATTTTCAGCAACATTAGATCTTTTCAATCTCTTCGGTGGTGAGCTAAATTCCTCCGATTCTTCATCCGAATCAGGGATAACAACAGTCTTCGCTGGGGTTCTTACCTTCCTTCCAGTAATCTTTGGTACAGGAACTCTTGATGTTGCCTTAGGAGTAGCAGACATGAAAGTTAATTTCCCATCATCCTTGTGACCTCTTTTTTTCAAACCGTCTCTCATAATTTGTTTGCACTTTTCATAATCCGGTCTCTCGTCGAAAGTTAAGCTTGCTACATAGTCCATGAACTCTTGAACACCTTCAAAAATAAGAAAAATAAAAGATAAATAAATAATTGGAACAGAAATACTATAAAAATTAATTTTAAAAAAAGGGGTAAGAAACTCAAGGGGAACGTGCCATGGGTATATAGGGCTGTAATGTAAGTCCCATTTTAAGTATTACCCACAGTAAGTAGAAATCAGACATTTCCTTCCTCAACATATGTCTGAAACTTAACATAGATGGAAGAATATTTTTATAGATAGAATGAAACATCTACGCCCAGAGATAAAATATGTGCCATGTTTTACAACACTAACATACATTATTATTATTTTTGAGATGAGATAAACTTAGTTTTAAAATGAACTATTAAAATATAATAAAAATAAAATTTGGAGGAAATAGAGTCCATTTGAAAATAATTAAATATAACAGAGGATTAAATTACATTAAAAGTGATAATAGTAAAGTACTAAAGCCTAATTGGGCATAGTTAGGTAAAAAGGAACATCCTACAAAAATGAAATTTTAAGAGTAATGTCGCCAGTGTAGCAAAAAGTCAAAAATAAGTATTGCAAAACAGAACTCGACCTTCATATAAGTTACCATAGCATTTATACTATTTATACTTTATACTACACTAGCGACATTTCTCTAAAATTTCTGTGGAATGGTTCCTCTTTTGCATAACTAGGTCTAACTGAACTTTGATCAAATAAATAATTAGTTTATTTTACATAATTTTAATGCTGATAGTATAAAAAAAGGCAGAAGACTGAAATAAAAAAAAATAAAAATTAATATGGGAACTTTGTGACTAAATTATATTAAGTTTATATTCTTACCAGGAGGTACTCCATCAGGAAAACAAGTTCTCATGAACAATGGGACATCATCCATCATTGCCCTTTTCTTGTTGGCAACATAATTGCAGTCTTGCAATTTGTCTTCCCAAGGCAGACGACCACATAACCACTGAACAAGATTGTAACCCAAAATTTCAATGTCACCTCTTCGAGAATGGGCTAATAGTATTGGAATTTACAATATTTTTTCCAAAACATCCATAATTGAACAGATAAAGGATTAAAAAAAAGAAAATAAGATTAGATCGATGAACATATATAAGTGAAAGCAAACCCCTAAAATCCCTAACTACCCAGAGAATTTTTATTGAAATGGCCGTTCTTGAACAATTAACTTTTTTTATATATTTAAATTTTAATTATTATATGTATTTGAAATGACAACATTAAAAGGGCATCTTATAAAAAATAAAGACAAAACCACATTTAACAGAAGGCATCATCATCATCACATGAAGAATTCTGTGCTAGAGTTTTTTTTTTTTTTTTTTTTTTTTTTTTATCTTCTTCAAAGGTGAATATACAAAAAAAAATTAAAATTAAAATAAAATCGGTAGCCTAAATGAGATGCTGAAAATTTTTTACGTCTTCTTTCTTTCCATACGAAATTTCTGGAATACAATTCCAAATATCAATTATATAGCTTTATAAACTGCAACTGCTAACAGACACCTAAGTCTCTGAAAATCAAAGAACACTGCATGGTCCTGAAATCTAGGAGAGTAATACCAAAATAAAACTCATCAATACTAGCACCATAGCTCCATAATCCATTTTAATACCTGTGAGACGCAAAATTGGCTAATAAAATAAAAATTGGTAGCTGAAAAACTAGATATAATAGTGACTGGAAAAAAACATACTGGCAGAAAACTAGAAATTCAATTTTCAAAAAATATAAAAAAAAATTAAATTGTACACACAGGGCTAAAATAGAGAAAAAAAAAGTTACACATTCACTGGTTCAAGTTGAAGTGCCCTTCATTTAAGAGGTGTTCTACGATCTGCTTACAATTGCCTTCTAATATTGTCATTTCAAATACATATGTATATATTTTTTTATATATAAAATCAAAAAGTACTAATAAAAAAGTAATTAAAACATATGAATAAAGAAATAAAACTAATCCTTCCTTATCCTACTCACCACCGATATGAGCATCCCTTGACGTAAACTCAATAGTGCCATCATGGGCTTTGCGCTGATCATACTTGTATTCTTTATGTTTCCCTTCTATTCTATAACGACAAGCAAGCCCATAGTCAACTAAGAATACCTGATTTTCTGTGCCTGGCCGATGTCCAACTAATAAATTGGACGCCTTGATATCCGCATGAATATATTCATAATGATGAATATATTCAAGAGCTTCTAACTGTTAAAAGGAGGATGAGAAGCGCCGTGTGAAATAATATAAATTGGAATCAAAAGACAAAAAAAATTCTATCAAAGTAATAATCAATGATAAATAAACTATTATATACACCACCCCATTCACAAAATTCAGATCAAGCACATCAAATTTTCTTATTTACAATATTCAATTTTTACTCTCCATTCCTACCCATAAAATAATAAACATATTCCCTAATATTCTTATTTAATTAAAAGCCAATTATTCATTTCTAATAATGGCTACATAGCACATATACACATTTAACGTTTGATTCCAAGATAAATCCTACTTTTAAAAAAAACAAAGCTGTAAAAGCTTTTAATACAAAATATCTATTTTACTGCTTATCAAATGATAGCAAATTTATTCTCCTTTAAATGGATCTAATCTTATCTAGTGAAACTACTATTATAAGGACATATTCCCTAACAATAAATATCCACTAAATCTATACACTTTATCAATATCCAAAAGTATAATTAAAGAAATTAAATGTATAAATCTAAAGACATGTGAAACATATGTTGTTACTGTGTTAACCTACCAATTTACTGAAAACAACATTGTAAAGACTTACACATTAAAAGAGTAGGTACAATACTGTAAGCAAAACACCTACAATGGAAGCTGAAAAAAAATTACAGGAAAAAATCATGTGGAATAAGCCCTAAAAAGTAACATTGGAACCCACCACTTCCAAATATTTAAAATTTAAAATCCTTTGAAAACCATGAAAGTGTTGTAAAATAATTCCAAAATTTCCAAAAATGAAAATCAAATGAACCAAAAGAATCAGAAATTTAATTTTTTAAATTAAAGAAAGATATCAACACAGAGACGATTTCCTTACTTGAGTTATCAAATAATCAAATTTTTATGGCAAAAATGCAATACTGTAATATGATAAACCTACAGTAAAAATAATATGTTTAATCCCATCAATTTCTCTACACTGAAAAGAAAATCTAATACTGTCTACTTCCGAAAATAAAGTTTGCTTTTGGATCAAATAAAAATGAATTCTTATCATAAAACAATGGACTGACAATAAAAACTTTATATTAAAAAGAAAAAGCATCCCACACAAAATTGGAATTAAAAACATTCTTGCTAGATGATTTCACTAAGCAATTTAAATTTTGTACAGGAAACTACGGAATTATGGTAATAAATATGGATACAAAGAAATGCTGATACAATTATTTTAAAAAGTGTTTTGTTTATTAAGATATTTATGGTTAAACACAAATCAAACGATCATCAGATTGACTAGGGGTAATCACGACAATGACGTAAAATTGAGAATAAAGAGATGCCTACAATGAAAGTGGAAGTATAATAATAATAATCCCACTCTTACAATGAATAAGACCGTTTTTGACAAAAGAAAACTTGTACTCGAATGATTGTGAATCAAGTTCACAATCTGATCGTGTAAAGCTATCTGCGGCTCGAACAAAACTAGCATAAATAACAATGATAACATGAATTAGGAATTCGATAAGGAATCAATTTCGCTGTTGCTAAATACTATGTAAAGCACAAAACACCTTTCTGGAATTTCTATTATAATGCACACTAGAGCCGATACACCCAAAAATTTATGTATGCTGCATATGGTATAAGGGAACTCAGGAAAAGTAGAGGAAGGAAGCCTCTGAAAACACCCAAGAGCTTTTTAGAAAGCATTTCAAACCATAAAAGGGATTTACAAAAACGAACTGATAACACACTGAAGCTATATATACAAAAGCCATACAAAAAGGGTCAATTAGAACTGATAGAAAAAGTAAATTCAAACTGCAATTTCAAAAGGTCTAACACCTCTAGTTACTCCCAGAAAGTTACTGAGAATTCTTTTTGATTATGCATATACGTAAATCATGGAGATATTGCATCAAATTAATTCCACCTTGGAATAATTTTCTAGCTCAAGATTCGTTTTCAAAAAGGAAAGCCAAAAGATGGGAAGATTTCCAGAAGGAAATTCTCAATTCAATAATTCTCAAGAAGAAGAAAACCTAAAGTTGTAGGATGAACATGATGTCAAGTAAACAGAAAATAACATCTAAATAGTGCTTCATTCAACCTAGGGTTCAGCCCATTGAAGGTTTGCTGATTTACAAAGTGTCAGTGACCATTAAAAAAAAATATACCCATTAATGTGTCAGGGTAGAAGATAGTTACAAAAAATTGGACACAGTCCTTCCTCCTCTTCAAACCACCTATTTATTAGTCAGGGAACTAGTGATTTCACCTGATTTGAGATAAAAGTGTTAAATGTTATTTACAAATGCAAAGTTTTAAAACAGCAGAAAATTAATGAATGCTGCATCCCCAAAAGATGGCAAACGGTTGTCTTTCTGAAGGTATCATATTAACAATCTGAAGACAAAGCCCAATTCAAATTAAGTCAACTGGAGATGACAGTTTTTAATCTCTAAAATACTACATCTTTGATGATATAGAAAAACCAAGTTTGTCAGGTTGAGAAAGTACAGAAGAATCTTAATGTTCAAAAGCTACTTCAGAAGAACTTTTGCACCTTTATTTTCAGACTGTCAACGCAAATTGAAAAAAAAAAACTTTAAAATAATTATAACTCTAGGACAAGCATTAACCTAACTCAGTTAATTAGGTTTCTAACCATCTGCCTTTGATTTGGGTAAATGTGCAAAAAAAAAAAAAATAATAAAAAAAAATTAAATAAATAAATATTACAAGCACAGTACAAAACAAAAGTTAAAAAAGTATAGAGATCTCATGAATC
>JAQIXM010000051.1:0-10131 GCA_034700385.1 Porcellio scaber | reverse complement strand
TGATTTAAATAATAATAATAATAATAATAATTAAAAAAGAAATGAAATCAAAAGGACGAGGAAAAAAACAAAAACGACCAAAACTTTCCAACCTCTTTTACAAGTTGAATGTTGCTTCACTCTCCTTATATCATGATTATTACAAAGGGCACTGCTCTTTTGAACTCTTTAAATGTATACCTCCTTCATTGATGAGAGCTAGTGGGACCCCCTTTCAACACCTTCTCTTTTCTCTGACCACAGACTTAACTGCTATGCTCAATAGAATATGTTACTCAGGTAAAAAGGACTAGACCACTGTTCTCACCCCGATTTTCTCACTTCCTTTGACTTGAACACTATCTAATCCATATATCGGTTCATGTCTCCCTTTGAATAGCAAATTTATATCCTTTAACTTTGGTGGATCATAAATCATCCACTACCCTTTTCCACCAGAGCTTATAAGGTGTATGCAAATGAGTGTTTGAAGAGTGGACATGTACGCAGAATATAACAATGGAGAGAGAGAGAGAGAAAGTAAAAATAAGTTAAAATAAAAATAATAAAATAAGATAAATAAATAAATGATTAAATAACAATACAGTTTTTAAATCCTCCGGTGCCAAGGATGGCTCTATTAAAATAGAAACATTCTCTTAAAATAAAAATAAAATTATTCAGACTCCTCCTGAGATTCCTATTGAACAAAACATATCCTTTCTATTACGGCAGCTTATCTTTGGGGTCGAGAAGAGGACCGGTCTACCACAAAAGGCACCACAACAATGGAAAGAGTGGTCGAATAATAAGAGGAACTACTTCACTATTACTTGCGGTAGCTTCTGAAGGAACATTTCCACTGTGAGTTAAACTTCACTTCAGTGGGAAAAGGTGCTTGATGGGATACAAGTTCATTTGTCTCCCTAGAGTACAAACAAAAACATATAGAATTTTTCTGTAGAGATTGAAGTAAGAGGTTTTTGGTAGTAGTAAGTGATTCCGAGAACAGATAACTAGAACCGGTTCCTGGTAAAGCCATACTAGTCTTGCAATGAGGTTTTAAAAAACAATTCAGGGTCAATGAATGGTATTATATCGTTGTCTCCTGAAGTGTATGTAAGAAGGAGCGAATTTATAGCATCAGAAATTTCAAACAACAGAGTTAAAATGTAAAAATATTCTAAGAACAACAACCTATAGATTTTAATAGACAATTCTTAACAGTCTTAACCATCCTTTCCCATAGGGTCCAAACCCAAAGACTGTACAGGGGAATTCTCCTATACTGGATCTGGTTTTTGGCGAAGAAATTCTTTGTCCTTTTCGGACACTACACAGGACTCAACAGCGTCTGATTCCTGAACAAAAGAACCAACATTGTCGCTATATAAAAAATCAGGAACACCATAACGGCAAACAAATCTTTGAAAAGATTGAACAAAAGAATGAGATGACATGTCAGGGATGAGATCAAGAAAGACAGCACAAATATTTAAACAAGTATAAACTAAAACATACATTTTCTGTGCTTAAGTTGACCTCTTAACTTTAACAAACCAATGTTTTGTAAATTCTACTCCTACATGTTTAAAAAGCTGAAAAAGTTCTACCTGTGATTTAGAAAAATTGGTAAAACAAAGATATTGAAAGGAAAAACTTAATTTTTTACAGACAATATAATCAGAGAGCACAGTTTTAATTGTAGAATGAGCAGAAGTGATCCAAAATCTTCTCAATCTTAAATGAGTGAGAGTAGCTTGGATTCCAAGATGTTTACACTCAAAGTGTGAATTTCTCACAATTAAAAGTGTAAGTTTGATCTAGAAAGATGATCCCTTGCTCCTTATAAGACCATGATCATCAAGGAACAAATTAAGACGGTTCACCAAACTTGGTGGAGGAACATTCGAAGAGAAATCCTTTTGAATTAGGTTTGAAAACTCTAATTCTTTAGTAAAGGACTCTTACTGCCTAATTTTGAGGCAGTATAGACGAGATTTGAATTCTACATCTTCTGTGATTCCTCTAGTTTTGGCAGCAAATTTTAAAATGATGGAACAAACACGAATGAGGTAATGAAAATTAGAAAAGTTTGAAAAGTTGATGAAAGATGCTTCTTTAAATTTTAATAGTGGTAAATACTGTAGAAGAAATAATTTCATCTAAAGTTTTTCCATTCGGTTCAGGCCAATAGACAGGGTTCTGAGAAAGCCACTCAGGTTCTTGAGACCACAACGCAAATTTGTACCTGAAGTCTTCAAAAAAAAAATCCGCGATTAAGAAGATCAGCAAAATTATCCTCTGATCTTACGATGAAACTGAGGCAGGGGAGGTTGATCTCTATTCAGAGAAGAAATCATGCGTTGTATGTCTTGGATCCTATTCCATACAAAAATACTTTTTCTTTCCTCCATTCTTGATCCAAACAAGTGTGATTTGTGAATCTGAGAAAATATTTAGATTCTTACCTAAAATTTGCGGAAAGCTTTTCAAAGCTCTAGACATATTGAAAGCTTTCGATAGAGACTGGAATAAAGCTTTAATTTCAAAACTTCCCTCATTCGGCGCTTATCCTTCTCTCTGGTTGTTGTATTGTAGCTGTCCTAGATGGCCACCGCTCTTCCTTTAAATCTATCAATAGTGGTGTTCCTAAGGGTTCTATACTATCTCCAACTCTTTTTCTGCTTTTCATTAATGATCTTCTATCTATCACTTCATCTCCTAACCACTCCTATGCCAATGACTCCACCCTTCAACGTTCTTTCCAATTTGAGAGATGATCATCTCAACAACAATTAGATAATGCTATGAGGGTGGCCTTGGAACAACTGACCTCTGATCTTTCTTGTATCTCTAATTATGGCAAAGAAACACGGTTGTTTTCAATGCCTTAGAAACACAATTTCTTTGTCTATCTACTTGACATAATCTTCCATTTAACTATGATATCCTCTTTGAAAACACACAACTCAAACCTTCCTCTGTCCTTAATATTCTTGGTATTTCCTTTTCTTGAGACCTTAATTGGAAGAATCGCATTATCTCTCTTTCTAAGAATGCTTCTAAGAGGTTAGATGTTCTGAGGCGACTTCAAAACTTTTTTCACCAACCCAGTTGCTTGCTCTGTATAGGGGTGTTTTCCTCCCTTGTATGGAGTATGCGTCACATATCTGGGGTGGCTCCACACATATATACTGCTATTTTGGACAAGGTGGGGTCTAAGGGTATTTGTCATCAATTCTCCAGCTCTTACTAACTCTCTTCAATCTCTTTCTTGCTGCCGAATTCTCCTTATACTATCGCTATTACAATGAATATTACTCTTCTGAACTCTCTTGTTGTATGCGTCCTCCGTTAAGGAGAGCTCGTTTGACTAATCTTTCTTCATAGTCTCATCCTTCTCATCTTCATAGTCATAATATGTGGACGTTCCTGTTACAGTCTCCTCATTATCTCTCATATACCTCCACCTCACTTACTCCTTCTCCAAAACCCCTAAACCCACTTCCCCTCCAACCATTCCACCAGTTCCTCTTATTACTATACCCATTCTCCCTTTTTCTTTATAAGGGCAGCTAAAGCCCAGATGAAATTCTGAATGACATATCACACACTTCTTAATCTGACCAAAATGAGCTCTTGTATTCACTTTTTCTTTATCTATGACTGTTCTTACTTTACTTGAAGATTTCTGATCTCTCCACTTCTCTCTTTTTTACCCACCATTCCTAATTATTCCTCAAGGTACCTGTAACCCCATCACATAAGTTTGTTAAACCATTTTTAAAATAGTGGAATACCCATGCTTCCTTTCCACAATATGTTAATACCATTTGTCTCTGATTTGTACTCACATTGGCTCTATCTAATAAATGCACATACCTCATATCTTCCACTAAGTCCACTACATTTCCCTTCAACCACCTCATAACGATTTACATATTCCCTCATACTCTCATTCTCCTACTTTTTTAGATATAAAAAAACTCCAATATAGTGTCATATCTATCTTTCTGTTCCTCCTTCCCATATCTTTTATCCAGTTCCTCCAACACTTCTTCACCCCACCCTCCTTACTCAAATATTCTATATTAATCTCACACAATGTTACAAGCACCTTTTCACTTAAACTCATTAGAATCTCACCAGCTGGACACTCAAACTCCTTACCATACATCTTCACCCATAAGGCAACTCTCTTCATCCATATTTCATATTCACTACCTCCACTCACCTCGCCTTTAAACCCAGGACACACTTTTATACCTACTTCTCTTATACTTGTAGCGCACCAGATAATAAGGCCTCAGTTGTAAGAAGTAAATGGCATCAATATGGATAATGTTCTTGTGTCTCCTTAAGTTATTTAATAAAGTAACTGTTACCTATTGCCCCTCTTTACTGCACACTAGTATCTTTCCTAAATAAACCCTAAATGGCCACCAATTGAATATTTAGTCAGGTTACTCATTTGCTTTATAAGGATATGTGATAAATAAAAACCATTACCAAGTGTCACAAATTGGAGAAATTGAATGCACAAGGTGGCCTAAACCTGATTCTTTTGTCCTCAATTATGTGATGCCTGGGTTCAATAATAAATACAAGCTGTTGCCTAGGGGTTCTATTATTCTTTCGCTTTCAGTAATTTGTAGTAAATATCACAAGGTGACTACTCTGTATCAACAGATTATAAGAAACTTCAAGAATTCTATCCGCACTCGTTTAGGTTTAAAGATGAATATAAGAGTCTTGTAGTACCAATCTTAAGAATATAGCATAAGAGCTTCACAAATCCAATAATAATAATGCCTTCCTAAACAATGTATATAATTTATTTAAAAGTAAAATAGGAAAAAAGCCAATTTGAACTACTATTTATAGGATTAGACGTAGTCCAACCTATCAGTAAATTGGATAACCAACTTTTACAAAACTTTAAAGTCTAACAATGAAATTAAGTAACTGGTAGGTTTTCCCCTATCTACAAAATAGCATTTTGTAAAATTTCAAACTTTTGAAGTCCAAAATGCATTCTTGTAATTAAAATAATAAATTATTATTATTCCTTTGAATAATGCAGTTTTTTCGTAATAGCGCTTCACATAAAAGAATTAACAATAATTCATTCATTCATACCAAGCATTAATTACAATCTCAGTAAGAGATAATAACAAAAACTAACATAAGATAGAACAAATATATTTACTCAAAAAATGACCAATTAGACACCCTACTATACAAATTCAGCTTCACCATCCCACAGAACAACCTGTAAAGAAGAAATAAATACTCAGGGGGAATAGATGTCCTATTGTTTGAAAGTCCAGGTGTGTAAAAAGGGTTGCTAGATCTATGATTTAGGCGGAGGCGGTTGAGTTTATAGAAAGCTCTGAAGCGGGTATATATCTAGAAGAATGTTGGTGTGAAGTAGTGAGAGGTAATAAGTTACCAGTGAGGGTTTACATAGAAAGGCGGACTTTAAAGAATGCTGTGTACTCTGTGAGCAAGGTGTTGAGTAAGAATCTGAGGATTGATGTTGCCTGGATTAAGCGAGTGCTTGAAGAGAAAAAGATTGAGAACATTGAATGGGATGATAAAAAGAATTAATTAGCGGATGTGAGCTGCTTCAAGGAAAATATGGAAGGTGAAAGAGGGGGAGAGATAAAGATATGAGTGAGTATTTTCTTCTTTTCAGGCTTTGAATGTGTGTCCTTGTGCTGTGGGGAAGTGAAGCAGAAGGTGTAATTTTTAGTAGGGTGTGCATCCGGTTATTTTTAAGTTAATTTATTTGTTCTACTTATGTTAACTATTTTTTTCTTTCTCAGATAATAATAATTAATGCTTCATAATATGGTGCAGAGTAACAATTATTTTTATCACCGTCTTTAGTATAAGGATTTGTAGATTAAATAAGTCCCTTCACTAAATATTCTGTGGTTGGCTATTTAGGGTTTATTTATGGAAGGTGCTGGCGAGCAACAAAGAAGGGTGATTGTTTTTATGTTTTAGTGTTTTTTGAAGTTTCACTTTCTCGGGGCTATTCGGAAGTTTAGATCATCGTTTAGTCTAGTTCAGTCTCATCATCCTGTCAACGCCAAGAAGGGTTCGTGTGTTTTTCAAGTATCGTCTCATCCTCTGGTTCTTGATGTTTTCGGGACAACGGGGCTGATGTATCTTCATGTGTTCCATTATGAGGGAACATGTTCTTCAGGGTTTTTGTATAAGCTAAGTCCTAATTTAGAGCCCTTTAATTCCCTGTTTACTTTTTGTACTCTATTTTATTTCGTTGTTTTTTTCTTCTTTATTTTCAGGAGTCAAGTTTTCTATTTAGTAGTTAAATTATTGTATTTGTTGATAAATATTTTGTATGAAATTATTAAGACGTTCAATTGGTTATTTCTTGAAGAAGCTAAGAGGTTCTACTCTGGTTTACGTTGCTGTGTATTTACCACGAAGTGGTACAGTGGTTGGTAAAAGGTTGCACGGCCGGTTTACTTGGCTGTGAATGGTTTGTTGGGAGTGCGCACTTCTACGGGCTTAAAGTAGTCAGGTATATCGCAAGTTGTTGCAATTTTTTATTGAACACTTGTGCTGGTAGCTTTTCCTTAAAAAAGCTGGTAAAAAGAAGTAATTCTTCTATTGAATGTGGTGAGTAACACCTGGTTAATTTTGTTTGTACTTAGAATTTTAGGTCAAAGATTCAAGTATAGCTTGGTTATTATATTTTGTAGTCCTAGTCTGTTTACTTTTTTCAGTTAATTTATTAAATCTAGTATTTAAATACTTTAAAGTAGCAGGAATTTATAACCGAGTATTCCTTTGTTGTATAGCATTTACATCATACACAGTGTTATTTCCACATGTTGTGCAGTCTCCAATTTACTTTCACGTCATTATTGCAGTTCTTGTAGATGGCCATCATTTATCATTTAACCCTTTCCTTATGACAATTTTAGGGTTTCATTTTAAGGGATTTTCATTGAAAAATTCTAGGAAAATTTGTGAAAGGGAAATTTGACTAACAACTTTTTTTCATTTTCATTTAATCAAAATCAGATTTACACAAAAAGACAACTGGGCAAGTTCTAAAATGCTGATTTCAAGCACTTTCTGAATCTGTTTTTTTTTTTACAGTGCTAATTTGCCAGAATTTGAGTGCTAAATGCTAATGTCTCAAAACACAAATAGCATTTAGATATGTTCTGAGTTGTAAGTTTATGTCTCCACTCTCAAGACTATTAAAAAAACAATCAATATTTTAGGCATTTTTAAAAAAAAAATTCTTTGAATTTAAAATACTGAAAATTGCTTCAGTTTTTAATTTTTTTTTATGTTCATCCAATCAATAAGAAATTTTGGGAATAGATAGAATTGAGAAAGTTACACAATTTTCTTTAGGACATTTTTCTAAAATAATTTTATTTTTCTTTAAAAGTTAGGCATCATGTGCCCAAAGGTCGGTCAAGTGGTTGGGTAAACCTATACATTAAATACATAAACAAAAGGTTTGTGACCCCCCCAAACCTATCTCCTCAGAAAATTTTCAAGCAGTTTGAATGAACAGTAAAATAATTAGAGAAGTTTTTTACTTTTCAATTAGCCTAATTGTTTTCACATTTCTTTAATTAAACACTTTATTTCTAAAATAATTATTTGATGGAAAAAATATGCCAAATTTCATATGAATACATCATACATCACAGGAATGATAAAATCTCTTATAAAAGCATGGGAGTTAAGCAAAGGCATATTTAAGTCATCAAGGAAGAGCTCAGCGCTCCATTCACAGACTTTTTGATCACTGAGGAACTCTGTCATGATATGAAAGGGTTAAATGCAGGAATGGCAATAAAAATAAACCCCCACCTAAACAACCCAATAAAATTTGCCAGTTATATTTTGAAATATTTTTTTAATTTTGAGAAAAAGTCAAATTAATAGTAGAACTTAATCAAATATATACACTTTATTATACAGTATAATAGAGATTCCTATTTACCATTGCCATAACGATTTAATATCAAGTAAATGATATTAAAAATATAAAAACTATTCCTTTATTAATAGCCTAATTAAAATAAAACATTAAAATATTATTATTATAGACAACTAAAAATTATGCAAATTAAAATTTATTTTGTAATTTTTTGAACACTGTTGAGCTTTTCAGTAATAATTTTGTCAAATATAAACAGAGGAGATGCTGGTCTTAACTATTAGCTATATTTATATAAGCAAATTTACAATTTAATTAAAACTAACAGACCCAAATTTACAATTTAATTAAAACTAACAGACAAACACAAATAGTAAGAGTTACAGGTCTTTTTGGGAATTAAAATATTTTAGTTAAAATTATCAATGGCATTTTGGTCAGAGAAATTTTTCCAGTGTTTGGGTCAAAGCTTCTGTAATCGGGTATACAAAAACTTGAACTAAACAAACAATATGTATCTTCTCCAATGCTCCAAAATTTTCATACTAATCTGATGAATAATAAAGGGGTATCACAATTTTTCATTTATGAATTGCCAAAAATAAATATCAATTGTCAATTTAAGTAAAAATGAAAACTGTAAACTGCTAAACTGCAAAAGATAAGTTTGATAATCTACTTTATTAAAATTGAGGGATCTTGTTAAGGAGAGAACGGCATGGCAGCAAACTTTAGATTTTTAGCTTTGTAACTAAAAAAGATGCATGGATCAATAGAGTTTGCAATTAGCATTTACCTAAAGAACCCTATAAAAACCAACCTAACCTTTCTAACTACCGCTTCCGTATGATAGCTACCACTCCCGGTATTTATATGTGTCAACAAACAATAAATAACAACAAAAAAAACAACTGAAAATTTATCAGAATTGGTAATTGACAACCTCTATCGTCCAAGCAATGCGTGTTATGTAGCTAAATTGTTTTAAAAGGCAGCCATGCCGTTCTTTCCTTAACAAGAACCAAATTAAGATTTTGATTCTTTTAAGTCTATATTCTTTTCAAATTAAACTTATGAAGATTTGTTTTTAAAAACAAGATTCCCTCAAATTCTTTTTATGAACATGCTCTTAAATCAGATTTTATGATTATTAGAGATGGAAATAAGAGCTCCACTTTGACATGGGTTAAAGGTATGGTAACAAGAAGTTGTGCTACATCTCTTATAATTTCATAGTACCTTTCTTTTGCTTCTTTATGGGACCCTTTTGAAGTGCAACTTTCAATTTCAGAAAAAGATTCCCAAACTTGTAACTTAATTACTCAGTGGACTAAGAGGAATAAGAGATGCTACTTCATCTTCTAAAACATGAAAATTTCACTTTTGTACCATGTTGTTAATCAAAGTCTTTTTTTAAAATCAAACTCATTATATCAAAGGTGGTGGACAATGATGATGATTATTGATGATGAAATATTTTCAGTTTACTCACTATCCTGCATTGAAAACCCAGTCTGAGGCTGGATATGTGAAAAATTTTGCAGGGTTTTTTATTGTGTATGCTATATTACATTCTTTGTTTTGGTTTAATAAACACCTACACTAAATTCAAGGTAAATGGCAGCTAGCATCTTTTATTTCTCATAAGAAATCTTCTCTCATATCCATCAATGTTTAGAAGCTATAAGCTATGACACCTTTTGCCTTTAAAAAATAGTAAATCAGAGTTTAACTTTTTTTAAATCTCACCAGGAGTCTAAGTTTTCAATTTAAATTTCCTTTGTAATAATATATAGCTGGGATAGTAAGTTTAACAGACTCCACATTACATCTTATATTGCAACTTCAAAATTTATTGTACCAGTTAATATGCAAAACTTTTAAATGTAATAGGCACAGTCATAAAATAAGTATTGGCTTTGGTTTAGTTTCTTTTCAACTTGTGATATTTTATATATTGATTTTATTTAGATAAATAATCGATATGCCTATATTCTATTTTTTTAAAGATACTTGATAAATTTTAACAGTTAGGTTATGTAGGTAACTTAGGTTAGGTTTTATTATTATTATACCATTAATAAAAATAAAAAAAATAATTCATATAAAAATTAGGAACCTCTTGCAACTTTATGGGGATATATATATATATATATATATAGGCAAAATTTTACTTTAGTACCAGTTTGAGTAACTTAAAAACTACGATA
>JAQIXM010000050.1:0-10150 GCA_034700385.1 Porcellio scaber | reverse complement strand
AGTATAACTATTTAAAATTTTCCATGTCTTGCACAATAATGTTTTTAATAATGTTTCCTTAAATTCACACCCTACAAGAAAAGTAATGCAAATAAAAAATGTTAAATTGTTAAGGAGAATGGAGAGAAACATTGCGTTTGTTAATATTTCTTTGTATTTTAGTATTAAAACATAGAGGATTCACGCTAGAAATTTTTTTTTATTTCAACTTGTAGTTTTTTTAGATTGGAAACTATTGAATTTATAGCCCAACTGTTTCTGTTACTTTTCTTTAAAGGTGTGTTTTTATATTTCAACGAAGGTTTTTTTTTTTTTTTTTTTTTTTAAAGCAGTAAAAATTTTTTAAAAAATTTTGTTTCTAGTTTTACAATGGTGTTCAGATTATCCAAACGATTTACATTTCGTTTTAAAGAGTTACTTTTAAACTAATTTTGTTCGTGCGTTTTAAATGAACAAATTATATTTTAGCAATACAATTTTTTTTTAACATTTATGAAACTACAATATTTATTTTATATTATGACTGGTTTAAAATACCAGTAGAATAGGAATCAAATTATAAAATTTAGCATTTGATATTGATTTTTTGATATCGATACATCTTATATGGAGATCAAATAGGTTTTTACTCTTTAATATATTACCTTTTCCTATTATCCTTAAATCACGTTTTAATAAAGTCTTTATGTGAAAATTCTTGTATCTTTTATTTTGTAATCTATCTTCCTAAGTTCTTTATCTTGATTCGCGGGTTCATGTGACTGACTCATCATGTTTTCTTCATAAAGAGGATTTGAAATAAAGTTTTACTTTTAATTTTTTTAATTTCAGATATAGAAATAGATATTAATTATAAAAATGGCAAAAGTTGAATCAAATAAGAAACCATTAGGTAAAAAAGGTAATTATTTGTATTTTTATTTTATAATTTTTAGGTATATATATAATTTTTATTCCTTTAATTTACTTAAATATTTTTTTTTATTATTTTTTTTTTTGCAATCATAGGTCGTTTCATTGGTAATGTCTGAAGTTGTACTTTAACAATTAAATTTAAAGTTTTAATCTTTTGCAAACATACTAGTATGTTTCATTCAGATTTTTTATTTTTTTTTAGATAAACGAAAATATTCAATTTATCGATATCGAATTTCGAACATTATTTATTTATGAATTGATTAATATAAAGAATTTTTTACTTATATAGGAAAGATTTTGTTAGATGGTTAGGTTTCGGTAAATATGTTTCTCCTTTTATTTTTTTTTTACCTATTTCAGTTTCTGTTTTATTGTTTGTTTATTTGAAGTAGTTTTTTAGATTAATAGTTAAGTAGACTATTTATTTTTTATATTTTTAGATAAAGGTAAAAAAGGTTCTGGTGGGTCAAAAGGGGGAATAAAAAAGCAAAACCCCAGACGAAAGAAGTCTATTCACGCAAACACTTTTGAAGAACGACAAGAAAATCGGCGAAAGAAGGAAGAATTGAAGCAGAAAAAGCAACAAACAAAATCAAGACACGCCGCATCACATGCATTGAGTTCCAAAATCATTGACCAAGTAACCACTTGGGCACGGGATAACCCACTTCATCCTAGCACTGTACCTAAGCCAACACAGTTGGCAATTCGATCCATCGGTCCTTTTTCAAGGGATCAAAAAACATACAAAGCTTTATTGAAAAGTTTACCATATGAGTAAGTTTTTATTATTCTTTGTTAAATCAAATTTGTAATCATCCTCTTAATCATTTAATTACATGTGATAAAAAAAAATTTGAAAGACAACCTTTTAAATAATTGATACCATTTATAAGTAAGAATAGTAGTTAGCAAGATACTTGCAAAGTTTTTAAAATAAATATCGAATAGAGAATTTATTTTCAATTACGAGCGAGATAATTTAAACAAATTCAACATTTTATGAAGTTGCAAGTTAGACAAAAAACTAAAAAAAATTTAACCTCTTGTATGTTGTTTCCTAAATCTTGTTTTATCAGTTGTGGATTAATCTTATTAGGGTTATACTTGTATAATCTTAACCTCTTACTCTTTCATGTATATATGTAACCAAATTTATTGAATTCGATTTTCTTAAATGCGATAACTCTTCTGCTCAAAACTTCTGTCGATTATGTAGTCATGGTTCCTATGTACATTGACATTACTATCATACCTTTATAGTAACTCTTAGTCAACTGCATATTTGGGAACCTCTCATCATCAACCCACCCTCCTATTGGATTAACCTAATAACCATTAGTAACATTGATCCCTGCTTGGGGTTGGTCACAATTTTATGATTAGAAGATTTGATAAGCTATTCTATTTTTCTATATTTTTATTATCCTTTTGGTAAGTTCAGTGAAAAGGACAAGAATATCATCCACATTCATTAGGGGTTTGATGTTCCCATCTTTTACACAAACATTTCATCCCTGAACAGTTATAGAGGCTTGTTAAAACGTTCTTGTGTTGGCCGAAAAACTGTAATATTTTGTGGGCTAATACATAAACTTATTAAGCTTATTAAAAATAAAATTTAATGTACTAAAGTGATTGATTAGTAATGAAATATCCCTAGCAGTATGTTATATGAACTTAGTCCTTTTGGTACTTTGTGTAAGAGTCTATGACGTTCTTGGTTGTTTTTACATTATTCTTCCTCTCCTTTGTGCTAACCTTCATTTATATTCCTCTCACTTTATTGAAAGCCATTACTTAAGCATACAACTTCTGAAGAGGTGACCAGTACTTCTTACCTACTAAGAGGGATTCATATGCGATATCAATCAAAAGGATTCTTTCTTAATACTTTCCTATCTCGTATCTACACCCTTTCTTTGCGAGTCTGATTATGAATATTTAAATAATGAATTTCCTTTGCATGTTGAGGTGCTTGTGTAAATAAACCATGGAAATTTAGCGTGTTTAAACTAATTTTTTTTTTTTTTTTTTTTTTTTTTTTTAGCGTGACGCCGCAGGAAATAGACGAGCATTTTTATAAAAGAAAAAATGTCCAAATTAATTCAATTAAATTATTAGTACATAGAAAAACTGAACGCTGTCTTGGTTGGGGTTTCCTTGAATTTAGAGACAAATTGGAATACGAGGTAAGTTTAAAATTTTTTGCATATATATCCTAATAATTATTATTACTAAAATTTTATTACCGGATTGCCCTTTAAATTTTCAGAAATCTCTGACACAGAATTTTACATTACTAAAAGGCAGAAGAATTTTAGTTGAACAGTGTTTAAGAACTTTTGTTCCCAGTAAAAGGAAGCCTCAGAAACTTATCTCTTACGATCCACCGACAAAACTCGGGCCTTGGAAACTCGAAAAAGGAGATGATGATGAAATTCAAATGCTAGACGAAACCGAATCAGAACTAAAAGAAAATGAAAAAGAACTTCAGACGTTAGAGGAAAAGAAAACGGGTGATGAAAATGAAGTACAAGTAATTGAAATGGAATAAATTTGTCCTGTATTTATTACTTTTTGATTGAGCCTTTAATCAACAAATCTGATTTACATAATTTTAGCTTTATAAAATTAAAAAAAATATCCAATATCGTCTAAACTTTCACATTGTAACGGGTAATAAGGGCAAACAATAATGGTTTTTGGTTTATAAAACTTCAGGAATTTTAAGAAATAGAAATAGGAAAAATAAATTTATTTACAAATAATTAAGAAATTTCTTTAAATTATAAATGCTATAATTACAAAGCCTTTTATAAATAAATAATAATTGTATAAATAAATATTGCAACCTTCGATAAAGTCGAAATTAACTTGTACAAAAATAAAAAAATTCACAAATGTTTAAATACACTCATCGACTGAACAGTTTCTTCCATGCTAAAGAAACTTCTCTCCATCCTCATTTTCTTCGGTGGTGGTTTACCAATATTACCTCTTCCTTTTCTCGCTTCCACCTCTTTAGACCTCTTATCCACCTCCTCTTCAGTTAGAGTTTGAAATACAAAGTTACCACCTTGCCGAGCCCCTCCAACGTTGTTACAAACATTCTCTTTAGCAAAACTTGCCAATCTCTCCAAGGTTGAATTATCACGTGCCAAAAAGGAGCCTCGCTGAAATTTTAACATTTTAATTTACACACAAAGAATTTGTAACATTGTAAAGCAAAAGACAAAGGTGTAAAAAAAAAATATATTTAAAATATTAAATTTGAAGCAGGTCTTTTTTGAAAGAAAAATGTTCCAAAGTTGTAGTTTAGAAAACTATTGATATATAGTGAAACTATTTATCACTTGCATTTCTTTGCCACCAAACAATTTGGTACTCACGGTAACTACCTACCTTTCTACAAAAAGTTTAAATGTTTTGATCATTAAAAAAAAATTTAATTTCAAAAAAATTTTGATGTAATAACATTGCAATATTGACAGTTAGGATAACTGGAAATTTTGAATTGTATAAGATCATCAAATAGGATAGGTAACTAATTACTATATAACTGTAAATGAGGAAGTACATTAAAAAAAAGGGGGTCTGTGATAGAGTTCCATTAATCTGAACTACTACAAATTATTATTATTTCGAGGTAGCAGAGCAGTTGTCTAGAAGTAAAGAAGAAAGTTAGCTGATAAAATGGTTAATGCGAAGGCAAAGTTCAGTAAGTTGAAGTTCCTTACTTTAGAAGAAATATAGAGTTAAAACGGAGAACAAAAATTTGGTGCCAGATTTCCAGTAAGAATAGAGGATTTACAACTTCTGTAATACATAGAAATTTATCAAGAAAAGCCTTTGATTGAGCCATTTTGAAAAGAAAGATAGTGGAAATCACTAAGATTGGACGAGGCTTTTAAGAAGCACTTTCGAAAAATTTGAAATACCAGGATAAAGTGAATCAAAGATTTTTTTTTTATTATTCTATTATACAATAATAAAAATTAAAGTGTTATAATCTGGTTTTTGGTAAAATGGATTAAATGAAGGCTTGTCATTTACTGTGTGGCAAGATTGTATCAGCGGCAAAAGATGATTGTCTTTTCACTTTTACTACAAGAAAAAATAGCAGCAGCAATAAAGCGATTATAAGTGGAATGAAATACAAGTAGCGAGTATTCAGATAAATGGTTGGATATTCTGTTAATTAGAAAGTTAATGAAGTGATAATCGTTAGAGGGAAAAAAGTTAGGGGTAATTTCAAATTACCCTACAAGTTATGATGAGGGGAGAAAGTCATGGAAACGTAACTCTATTTACACTATGCAAATTCAAAATGTCACTTGGTGAAAAAGATTGTCCAACGAATTTATTAATAAGGAAAAAACATTTTCGAAAAAGGAGAGAGATTTCAAGAGTACAATTTGCATTAATAATGGGAAATCTACAGAAGTAAAGGACACAAGTAAAAGGACAGCCTACAAATGCTATTTTGGAAAAATCGATAAAAGAATTATAGAAAAAATCAGAGATTGTATTTAAAGTATAAAATTTGTGGCAATAAATAAATTGGTAGACACAGTAGTAGTTTAAAAATAGAGAGATTAAAGAATGCACCTTAGAATATGCTTCATGAAAAGGGGACGATCGTTCTAAATCTTTGATATGTATTGTTATTATCTTTGATATTATAATAGTAAAATAATATGATAAAAGATTATAATGGTAAAATAATTGGATAAATGTCCAATAATTGTTTCATACTCTAAATTATTATTTACTACGAATTAAAATTTTCAAAAGAAACGCATTTACAAACCTTTTTAAGAGAACTTTGAAACAAACTCGACTCCTGAGAGCGGGTTTCATTCGAGGGCGTTAAAACAGACTTATTAATACTTAAATTTCTCACTAATTTCATGGAAGACGAATTTTGCAATGTGGGCGTGTTTGTATCTTCCTCATCCTCTTCCTACGAAAATAGATTTTGAAAAAAAATTGGCTTAAGACCCTGTTATTGTAGGTTATTTATTACAATGGTGTATTGAACAAAATGTAATTGTGACTAAAGGGGTTTAAATTTTGTTAAAAAGTATATATTCACACAAACATTATATATATATATATTGAAATTATATTACACAAGAATAAATATTCAATGAATATAAATAGACATTAATAAATTTTCACATATAAGTGGTGAAGAATATCAAACCTTCTCATTTTTCTCTAGTAAATATTTTTCCCTTTCAAATCTCTCCTTCCTCCAATCCTTTTCTTCTTCCGTTTCCTCTTTTTCCTCATCTTCAGATAATTGATTGTCTTCGTCATCAACGCTATTGATATTTCTCCATCTTCAATGTAAGAAAATATTTTGTTAAAATTAACCAATTATTCCCGATATAATTCAACTTACAAATTTTTAAAAAAAAATCATTACAAAATATAAATATTAGGATGCTAAAATAGGTTTTAAATAAAAATTAATAATTTTTTTAAAAAGAGTAAAAAAAATTTCAGAAAACAATTTTAGTAACAAATATATTTACTTTTCTCTTCGTAAAATAATAATTTCTTGAAAATAATACTCAGAAGCTAGACAGGCATATGTACCCCCAACTGCTGAGCCGCTAAATTTTTTGCCAGGTTTGATTCCGACTCCCGACTCCATAATTTTAAAATATGCGCCTCCGATTTCGGCTCTAAACCCTAATTATTTTACAGTAAAATAATTTTCTTTGCTCTCACTCCACAGTTCTGTATGTACTATACAAAATTTATGGATAAAGCAACACTTGAATAAATAATAAAAGACAGGCAACACATCCTCTCACCTGAACTTTCTCTGCCTTCCTTCACCATGTAAATCCCCATCCTCTAAATACATTTCCTGGAGTAACCGAATCTCTCTTTTGTCACTGTCTATTAAGGATTTTAGATGGGCTCGACCAACCTGAAAACAAAGTCCAAAAATTAAATTTTATAAAAAAAAGAGAAAAAAAAAAATAAAAAAAAACATCAAATTCAAGATTAAGAATAAAAAGGAAGAAAAAGTGGGTGTGGCCCAAATATCAATATACTCTACTCGCTTTTATTATTATTATTAAAGTTCGCATCTCACGGGCATTGACCTATTCTAGGAGGGGAACTACTTTAGGTAATTGCTACCTAAGGTGAGGGGTCGAACCTTGGCCCATTGTCTCGCACCTTAATCGCTCTACCATTGCACCACGGTGGGGGAAAAATATAAAATTTTATTGCCTTTTACCTGATTTCGAAGTTCGTCTTCATCGAATTTCTCTCTGTCTCCTTCCTCTTGTTCCATGAAATCATTATCTTCATCAGGTTCATCTTCGTCGTCAGAGCCCTCTTCAGAACCCGATAATTCTGCTTCTTTATCCAGGAAATCTGATCGGATTCCTCTAATCAAATGATTTAGAGGGGGAAAAAATGTAAGAAATTGAGCTATAAATTTCTTAAAACAAAAACTACCTAAAATATATAAATACACAATTAAAATAATTTTAAATATTAAAACTATAAAAAAATATAAGAAAATTCTACTTTCAACAAAATATTCATTCATCAGAATTTCTTTTCTAAACAATCTTGTGAGCAAACATAAATTTTCAATTATAATTTTTATTATCATACCCTCTCAAGTCATCTTTGAACCCTTTGAATTTTTCTGTCTTCAATATTGGTTCTTCATTTTCGTCATATTCAATGTCCTCTTCTTCCAATATGTCTTCTCCATCATCTTCATTATTTACTCCCTCCTCTTCCTCTTCGTTGTCATTTTCTTCATCTGCGTATTAAAAATATTTTTAGTTCATATTCATATTTTTTTCACAAACTATTTTTTACTAATATTGATGTTAGAATGAAAGATAGGGCCTAGGCTGGTGGTTCTGATACCATAATGTGAATGGATATGACCAGCACCACTCAAAAAAAATGCAAATTGAAAACTGCAAAGTGTTTGATTTATCAACATTAATTTTAGAAGCATTAATGATAACCATCGCAATATATATTAGAGATATTGATGAAAAAAAAGGAAAAGTTGTTTCAATTCATTAAATATGGGTCAACCCATATGAAATGGTTCAGAAAGTGGAAATTGTTTGCAAACTCATTTTTAAAACTATATTTTGCCATTTGTTGATAGTTCAAATCTATAATTTCTCAAAACTATAATTTTTTTTTCTTTATTCAAAATGTTTTCAACAGGTTGGCTATTTTTATACCATTGGGTATGTTATTTATTGGCATTTATAGAAGTTAGCTTAACTTCATTAATTCAACTCTGATAAATCTCAGGACAAATTTATAAACAACGCAATGTTAAGTAAGCACTTTGCAAGGTACAATTTCTTCAGAAAAAAAAAAATTCACCAAAAACAAACAAACAAACAAACAAACAAAACGGTCACTTTTCATATTGTTTAATGGAAGAATAAACCTTTTAAAAATGTTACTAAGAACACATCTCTATTAATTTTTTTTTTTAATATATTGGCAGGTGACACCCAACTGGCACTAGAAAGCAAACGGTTAGAGACACACAAAAAAACAAACTCCAAATTAAAGTTTGAGAACTCGTCAAATTATGCATTTTGCTTTTATGTTTCATAAAGATCGTAAAAAAATTAATAAAATTATTCCCAAATTTCTCATTCGCAAATTTTCTTTGAAAATCGAAACCTTCTTAGAACATTTTAAAGTGGAACTACGTAATCATGTGATTAAATTGTTTACATTTTAAAGCATAAAGTAATACTATTATTACCCATAAAACGTGGATTAAGAAAAGTAATTAATCCATTGTAATAAATATAAATATAAATACATTTTTACGACTTTTGCAATGAGCTGTACCTCTTAAACCATTTGTGTACCCAACTCAATATTTCATATAGTTACTTGTAGTAGAGTTTTTAATGTCTATAAACTTCAGACTTTAATATATTTGTCCACCAGAGATCTTAAACTTTAAATTTTGCAATTTATCCAAAATTTCATTTTTGAACACCCTGTAAGAAAAAAAAGTGTACAAGTCTGAACATTCAAATTATTTAAGATTAAATCATTGTTATAGCTGTAACTTTCACAAAATTTTAAACTGTAAATAAATTGCCTTCACCCCTAAATATCACCCAAAAAATTACATTTTCAACGATTTCTATATAAAACTTTGACATAAAATTTTATATTGGAGGAGTATTTGTAGAAGCAGAGTTGTAGGTACCAAAATTGTACCTTGTAATATGCTTAACATCACAATATGAGTAAGTTAAAGCTAACCTCTTTAAATGCCAAAAAAAAAAAAAAAAAAAAAATCGACCTATCCAATAGTACTGAAATGGTCACCCTGTTGAAACTATTTTGAATAAAGAAAAAAAAATATATGAGTTTGAACGTCAATATATAAGGTTAACAGCATGCAAAATAAAATAAAAATCGAGAAGCCCTCAATACCAGCTGCTCGATATCCGAGAAAGGTAAAATTAAAAGCAAGAATAAATGGGAAGCGAAACTTGTAAACACAAGAAACCAAAGCATAGCTTAAGGAAAATTTCATGACTGAAAACGAATAAATACTGGAACCAAAGAAATGAAACAAAATACAAAGATAAAATAAGATTAAAAAGATGTTTAAGATACTTAATAATGTGGCTAAAAATAATATGTAAAAAGTGGAAATTCAAGTAAAGTTAAAATAAGAAAACTTAAAATAAAAAAAAATGCTTCAAATCGGAAAGAACCAATTGAAGAAAGCAAGTTAAGTAGGTTAAGTAGGAAGCAATAAAGTAAAAAGAAACTGACGACAGAACTAGATAGAAAATATGAGTTAATTTAAAAAGACCACATCAAATTTAGATACCAGAGTAAAAGACAAGCGATTGTTGGTCACAAGTTCAGAAAGTGTATTCTTAAAATTTGAAGACGAAAAAGGGAAAATCAAGAAATGAACAAGGAATGGTAAAGAAGACATAAGACATAGGAAATCCTAACAATGCAAATAAATGAATATAAAGATGTTATTAGTCCATTATTGGGGATGAAGAGCATAGAATCCAAAACCTTCCAAAAGTCTTAGTCTAGATATTAATAATAATAGTTCTTAATGAATATAGAGCAAGTGAATTAGGTTTTTCCCTTTATCTAAATATTTTCTCTCATCTCGCCAGATATTCATCTCATTAAATTTATTATTAATTATATTATTTATTAT
>JAQIXM010000049.1:0-10151 GCA_034700385.1 Porcellio scaber | reverse complement strand
ATTGAAACTCGCAACTTGCAACTCGCAACTTGCAACTCGCAACTTGAAACTCGCAACTTTCAACTCGCAACTTGCAACTCGCAACTTGCAACTTTCAACTTGCAACTCGCAACTTTCAACTCGCAACTTTAAACTTTCAACTCGCAACTCGCAACTTTCAACTTTCAACTCGCAACTTTCAACTCGCCACTTTCAACTCGCAACTTTCAACTCGCCACTTGCAACTTGCAACTCGAAAATTGCAACTAGCAACTTGCAACTCGCAACTTTCAACTTGCAACTCGCAACATTCAACTCGCAACTCGCAACTTGCAACTCGCAACATTCAACTCGCAACTTTCAACTTGCAACTCGCAACTTTCACTCGCAACTTTCAACTCGCAACTTTCAACTCGCAACTCGCAACTTGCAACTCGCAACTTTAAACTCGCAACTTTCTACTCACAACTTTCAACTCGCAACTTGCAACTTTCAACTCGCAACTTTCAACTCGCAACTTGCAACTCGCAACTAGAAACTTGCAACTCGCAACTTGCAACTCGCAACTTTCAACTCGCAACTTGCAACTCGCCACTTTCAACTCACAACTTTCAACTCGCAACTTTCAACTCGCAACTTTCAACTTTCAACTTTCAACTCGCAACTTTTAACTCGCAACTTGCAACTCGCAACTTTCAACTCGTAACTCGCAACTTGAAACTTGCAACTCGAAACTTGCAACTCGAAACTCGCAACTTGCAACTCGCAACTTTCAACTCGCAACATGCAACTCGCAACTTGCAACTCGCAACTTTCAACTCGCAACTTTCAACTCGCAACTTTCAACTCGCAACTTTCAACTCGCAACTTGCAACTCGCAACTTTCAACTCGCAACTTGCAACTCGCAACTTGCAACTCGCAACTTGCAACTCGCAACTTGCAACTCGCAACTTGCAACTCGCAACTTTCAACTCGCAACTTTCAACTCGCAACTTTCAACTCGCAACTCGCAACTTGCAACTCGCAACTTTCAACTTGCACCTTGCACCTTGCAACTCGCAACTTGCAATTTGCAACTTGTAACTTGTAACTTTCAACTTTTAACTTTTAACTTTTAACTTTCAACTAACTTGTAACTAACTTGTAACTTTTAACTTAACCTAACCTAAATACATGAGAGGAGGAAAGAGACATAAAGAGACACATTAGCAGAGGCATGAGGAGAGAGAGACGAGAAAGTGACATGAGAAGAAAAAAGGGAGACATGATGAGAGATGAGAAAGAAATGAGATGAGATGAGAGATGAAAAGAGATGAGGGAAAGAGAGATGAGAAGATAAAGACATGAAGAGAGAGAGACATGGAGATATGAAGAGAAAACCATGAGAGAAAGAGATGAGAGCACGAGAGAATAGGAGAGAAACAGAGATGACGAGAGAGACATGAGTTGAAAAGAGATGACGAGAGACATGAGGAGATAAAGAGATGAGACGAGATGAAGAGAGATAAGGACAGAGACATGAGAAAGAGAGATATGAGGTGCGAGAGATGAGGAGACAGGATATAACTAACCTAGATCAGGAGAGATGAGGAGAGATACATGAGGAGAAAGATGGGATGAGAGAAAGAGACATGAGGAGAGATGGAGAAAGAGATGAGAGAGATGAGGAGAGAGATTGAGATGAGGAGATAAGAGGAAGGATAGAGATGTGGAAAGAGATGAGGAGAGGGACATGAAAAGAGGAGAGAGATGAGAAGAATACGAGATGAAAAGAGATAGAGAGATGAGACGTGAGATGAAATGAGAAATGAGCAGAGAGATGAGGAAAGATGATGAGAGAGATGAAGAGATATATGTGGAAAGAGATGAGATGAGAATACGAGATGAGGAGGGAGAGATAAGAGAGACGAAAGAGATGAGGAGAGAGACATGAGATAAAGATGAGAGATGAGAAGAGAGACATGAGGAGGGAAAGCGAGACATGAGACGTGAGGAGAGAATGAGAGATGAGATGAAAGAAATGAGGAGAGAGAGAGAGAGAGAGAGAGAGAGAGAGAGAGAGAGAGAGAGAGAGAGAGAGAGATGAGAAGAGTGAGATATGAGGAGAGATGAGAAGAAATGAGGAGAGACATTAGAGAAAGAGATGAGGAGATGAGAAGAGATGAGACATGAGGAGAAAGAGATGGAGAATACGAGAGAAGGAGACAGATAGAGATGAGATGAGGAGAATGAGGAAAGAGAGATGCGAGATATGAGATGAAGAGACAAGGAGAAAGACATGAGGAGAGACATGAGCAGAGAGGCATAATGAGAGACGAGATATATGAGATGAGGAGAGACATGAGAGACGAGAGATGAAGACATGCGGAGACATGAGGGGAGAGACATGAAAGAGATGAGGAGGTGGAGATGAGGAGAGAAAGAGACATGAGGAGGGAGCGATATGAGATGAAGAGAGATGAAAGATATGAGATGAAGAGATTAGATGAGAAGAGATAAGGAGAGAAATGAGGAGGGAGATGAGAGATGAAAAGAGACGAGTGATGATATGAATGAAGAGAGATGAGAAGAGACATGAAGATGAGATGAGGAGAGCGAGAGGGACATGAAGGACATGAGAGAAACATGAGATGAGGAAAGAGACATGACGAGAGATGAGAGGTGAGAAAGACATGAGGAGAGAGATGAGAGAGAAAGATGAGATATGAGGAGAGACATGAGGAGTGAGATGATGATAGAGATATGAGGAGAGACAGAAGGAGAAAGACATGGGGAGAGGGAGATGGGAAGAGGGAGATGAGGAGAGACATGAGTAGAGAGATAGAGTGAGATGAGAGACATGAAGAGAGAAATGAGGATATAGATGAGAATACGAGATGAGGAGAGTGATGTGGAAAGCAAGAGACATGAGCAGAGGCAGGAGAGAAAAATGAGAGAAAGTGACATGAGAAGAGAAAGACGAGGAGAGATAAAGAGATGAGAAGAGATGATAGAGATGAAAAGATGATTAGAATGTAAAGAGATGAGAGATAGATGAGGATCGAGATGAGAGATGAGGAGAGCACGAAAGAGGAGAGAAACAGAGAGAGATGATGAGAGATGATGAGAGATGAGGGAGAGAGATGAGACATAAGTTAAAAAGAGATGAGAGAGACATGAGATAAAGAGATGAGATATGAGAAATGAGGAGAGATGAGCAGATACATGAGATGAGGAGAGATAAGGACAGAGACATGAGAGACATGAGGAGAAGGACAGCACCATGAGAGAGATATGAGGTGCGATATATGAGGAGACAGGAGGATAGAGATGAGGAGAGAGGTGAGAATACGAGAGATGAGGAGAGACAGATAAAGTGATGAGAGATGAGGAGAGATGAAAGAGACATGAGAAGTGACAAGGAGATATGAGAGAAAATGAGAGACATGATGAGGAGAGAGATGAGGAGATGAAAGATGAAGAGACATGAGAGACATGACGAGAAAGAGATGAGGAGAGATGAGATATGAGGAGAGAATTAGGAGATGGAGAGGAGAGAGATGAGGAGAGATGAGAGAGATGAGGAGAGATGAGAGAGATGAGGGGAGATAAGGAGATAGATGAGGAGATATATAAGGAGAATAGAGAGATGTGGAAAGAGATGAGGAGATACATGAAAAGAGATAGAGACATGAGGAAAGAGATAAGGAGATGAGACATGAAAAGAGAATGAGACAAATAGAGATGAGGAGATAGATACGAAGTTAGAGATGAGGAGAGAGATAAGGAGATGAGGAGAAAAATGAGGAGAGAGATGGGAGAAATGAAGAAAAAAAGAGAAATGAGAGATAAAGAGAAACATGATGAGAGATGAGGAGAGAGATGAGATGATGAGATGAGGAGAAATAGACATGAGAAGAGACAAGGAAAGACATGAAAGATAAGAGATGAGAAGAGACATGAGGGAGAAAGTGAGATGAGGAGAGAGATGGGAGATGAGGAGAAATATATGGAGATGAGGAGAAAGAGAAATGAGAGAGAGACATGAGGAGCTAGATGAGGAGAGATATGAGGAGAGAGATGAAGAGAAATGAATGAAGAGTGAGAGATGAGAAGAGACATGAGAGACATGAGATGAGAAGAGAGTGAGACATGACAGACATGACGATAGAGATGAGGAGAGATAAGGAGAGATATGAAGAGATGAGAGAAAGAGACATGAGAGATAAAGATGAGGAGAAAGATGAAAGATGAGAGATAGGAAAGATAGAGAGATGAGGAGAGAAACATGAAAAGATATACATGAGACAGACATGAAGAGACGTGAGATATGGATATAGATGAGGAGAGATGAGAGACATGAAAGAAAGAGGAGACATGAGGAGAGAGATGAGTATAGAGACGAGGAGAGAGACGAAGACAACAAAATAAAAGGATAGAGAGAGATGAGAGAAAGAGACATGAGAAGAGACAAGGAGAGAAATCAGGAGAAATGATGAGGGAGAGAATGAGAGATGAGAAGAGATGAGTAGAGAGTCATGAGAAAGATGAGGAGAGAGATGAGATGAGAGATGAGGAGACAGATATGAGACATAAGGGGAAAGATGGGATAGATGAGGAGATGAGAGAGAGAGATGAGGAGAGATATGCGATAAAGAGAGAAAGAGACATAAGGAGAGAGAGACATTAGGAGAGATCTGAGGAGATGAAGAGAGAGAAAGAGATGAGGAGAGATGAGAGATGATGAGATAGATATGAGGAGAAAGATGAAGAGATGAGGAGGAGAGCGATATGAAGAGATGAGGAGAAAGAAAAAGATGAGAGATAGATGAGGAGATATGAGGAAAGATAGAGATGATGAGATAAGAAGAGACATGAGAAGAGATAAACATGAGGATAGAGAAAGATGAAGAGGTGAGGAGGGAGAGATGAGAGAGACATGGAAGAGATGAGACATGAAGAGAAAAAGACATGAGATAGAGACTTGAGGAGAGAGATGAAAGAAAAAGAGATATGAGATGAAGAGAGACATGAGGAGTGATGAGATGAGATGAAAAGAGATGAGGAGAGAAAGAGAGGCATGAGAAGACATAAGACATGAGAGATGAGGAGACATGAGAAGGGATAGAAAGAGATGAGAGATGGAGATGAGGCAAGATATGAGATAAGAGAGACATGAGGAGAGAGATGAGAGATGAGAAGAGAGAAACATTAGGAGATAGATGAAGATAAAGCTATATGAGGAGAGATGAAGAGAAAGAAAGAGATGAGGAGAGAGATGGAGAAAGATGAGAGATGATGAGAGAGACATGAGGAGAGATGAGAAGAGACATGAGGAGAGAAATGAATATAGAGGGAGAGATGAGGAGAGAGGAGAGAGATGAGAGAAAGCTAGACATGAGGAGATGAGGAGAAAGATGAGATGAGAGATAGGAAGATATAGATGATGAGAGATGAGTAGAGGTGAAGAGAGACATGAGAAGAGATAGATACATGAGACATGATGAGAGAAACATGAGAGGTAAGAATAGAGAGATGAGGAGAGAGAGATGAGGGAGGGAGATAAGACATGAGGAGAGATTAGGATACAGACATGAGAGACATGAAGAGACATGAAAAGAGATGATGATAGAGATGAGAAAGATAAGGAGATGAGGAGTGAGATGAGAGTTGAGATAGGAGAGATGAAGAGACATGAGGAGAAAGAGACATGTGGAGATGAGACGAGGGGAGAAAGACATGAGAGAGGGAGAGCAAGATATGAGATATATGAGGGGAGATATGAAGAGATGAGGATAAATGAGAGATGATAGATGAGGCGAGATCGATAAGGAGATGAGGAGAGAGATGAAAAGAGATGAGATAGATAAGGAGAGAGATGAGATGAGGGAAAAGCGATGAGACATGAGAGAGAATAAGAGATATGAGAGATGAGGAGATGAAGAGAGACAAAGAGAGATGAGGAGAAAGAGATGAGATGATGAGACATGAGAGAAGAGAATGAGATGAGAAGAGATGAAAAGAGATGAGATAAGGAGGGAGATGAGAGATGAAAAGAAAGAATGAGATGAGGATAGAGACATGACATGAGAGACATGAAAAGAGCTGATGATAGAGGGATGAGAGATAAGGAGAGATGAGATGAGAGATATGAGGAGAGAGATGAAGAGACATGAGGAGATAGAGAACAGAAATGAGACGAAAGAAAGACATGAGGAGAGGGAGAGCGAGAGATATATGAAAGATATATGAGGAGAGAGATGAAGAGATTAGGAGAGATGGGGATAGATATGAGGAGAGATGAGGAGAAAGATGAAAAAAAGAAATGAGGAAAGAAAGAAAAAAAAAGAAATGAGGAAAGAAAGAAGATGAGATGAAAATAAATTAGAGATTAGGAAAGATATGAGAGATGAGAATGAGAGATGAGGAGAGATGAGGAAAGAGACATGAGGAGAGAGATGAAAGAGATGAAGATAGAGATGAGGAGAGATGAAAGAGATGAGATATGAGGAGAGAGATGAGAGATGCGGGAAGAGAGAGAGATGAGTAAGATCCGGAGAGAGATGAGGAGAGAGACAGAGAGATGTGAGATGAGAGGGATGAGGAGAGACATGAGAAAGATGAGGATAGAGATGAGGAGAATACGAGATGATGAGAGACAGATAGAGATGAGAGGAGATAAGAAGAGAAGAGACATGAGAGATATGCGAAAGATGACGAGAAAGAGATGAGAGACATGTGGAGAGAGAAATGAGGAGATGAGAATAGAGATGAGAATACGAGAGATGAGAGACAGATGAGGAGAGGTGAGGAGAGAAAGAGAACGAGACATGAGAGACATGAGGAGAGATGAGAGATATGATAGAGATGAGGGAAGAGAGAGGGAGAGAGATGAAGACATGAGGAAATAAGGAGACAGAGAGAGGGAGAGAGAGATGAGAGGGATATGAAGAGACATGAGGATAGAGAAATGATTAAAGATACATGAAAAGAACCATGAGAAAGAAAGAGATGTGAGAGAGATGAGAAGACATAAGAGAGGGATGAGGAGAATACGAGATGAAAGACAGATAGAGATGAGGAGAGAAAGATGAGGAGAGACATGAGAGAAAGATGAGATGACGAGAGAGATGAGATGAGATGAGATGAAGAAACACATGAGACATGAGGAGAGGGAGACATGAGGATAGAGAGATGAGGAGAGAGATGAGGTGAGACATGAGAGATGGGGAGAGAGATGAGGAGAGACATGAGATAAGGAAAATAAGAGAGATGAGAAAGATTAGGGGAGAGAGACAGCGAGATATATATGAGGAAAGAGATATGAGGAGAGATATGAGAGATGCGGAGAGATGAGAGAAAGATGAGATGAAGAGAGGTGATGAGAGGGAGAATGAGAGATGAGGAGAGGGAGAGATGAGGACAGATGAGAGAGATGAGATGAGGAGAAAGAGATGAGATGATGAGAGGGATGAGAAAAGAGATGAGGATAGAGATGAGATGAGAGCGAGACATGAGGAGAGACATGAGGAGAAAGTGAGACAGAGAGAGACATGAGATACTAAAAGTTCCGCCGCTACTACGATAGAGATGAGAGAGAAGAGAGATGAGGAGAGATGAGAGATAGGAAGATAGAGAGATGGGGAGAGAAACATGAGTAGATAGAAACATTAGATAGACATGATGAGACATTAGATAAGGATAGAGAGATGAGACATGAGATTCATGAGGATAAAGAGAGATGAGGAGATGAGATATGAGAGATGAGAGAAAGACATGAGGAGAGAGATGAAACGAGAAAAAGAGACATGAGAGAGCGAGATATGAGATATAAGGAGAAAGAGATGAAGAGAGATAGATATGGAGAGAGATGAAATGAAAAAAAAGAGATGAGAGAGATGAGGGAAGATGAGACATGAGGAGAATGAGATAAGGAGATGAGGAGAGAGACATGAGAGAGAACCATGAGATGATGAGGTGAGAGATGAGGAGAGACAAGAGGAGAGATGAGGATCGAGATGAGACAGATAGAGATGAGGAGAGACGAGGAGAAATGACGAGATATGTGATGAAGAAAGATGGGGAGAGAGATGAGAGAAAGATGAGGAGAGAGAAAGGGAGAGAGATGAGAGGGAGACGAAGACAGATGATGACAGACATGAGAGACATGGAAACATGAGAAAGACATGAGAGAGAACCATGAGAAAGAGAGATGAGGTGAGAGGTGAGGAGAGAGACATGAGGATATAGATGAGGACAGAGATAATTAGACAGATAAAGATGGAGAGATGAGAGACATGAGATAAGGAAAGATGACGAAAGAGAGATGAGAAGAGATGAAGAGAGATGAGGAGAGATGAGAGATGAGGAAAGAGATGAAGAGATGAGGAGAGAGATGAGGATATACCTGAGAAAGACTAGAGAGAACCATGAGAGATGAGGTGAGAGAGATGAGAGACAGGAGGAGATCGATGGAGGGAGAGATGAGAATACGAGATGAGGAGAGAGACATGAGAAGAGACAAGGAGATATGAGACATGATGAGGGAGATGAGGAGAGACATGAAGAGAAAGATGGGAGAGAGATGAGGAGACATGAGATGAGGAGATATGAAGAGAGACACTAGGAGAGAGATATGAAGAGATGAAGAGAAAGATGAGGAGAGAAAGATGAGGAGAGATATGAGGAAAGATATAGAGATGAGAGACATGAGGATAGAGAGATCAAGAGAAAAGAGATGAGACATGAGTGAGAATGAGGAGATGAGACTAGAAAGATGAGGAGAGGGACATGGAGAAAGAGACATGAGAAAGATATATGAGGCGACATGAGGAGACATATATAGATGGGAGAGAGGGAGAGATGAGGAGAGAGAAAAAGATATGGAGATGAGGAGAAATATGAGAGATGAGAGATGAGGACAGGAGATGAATGAAGAGCGAGGGAGAGAGATGAGAGATGTGATGAGAGTGAGACATGAGAGAATGACAATAGAGATGAGAGAGGAGAGATGAGGAGATAGATATAAAGAGAGATGAGCAGAGAAAGATAGACATGAAGAGAGAGATGAGGAGAAAGATAATAGATAGGAGGAAAGAGAGATGAGGAGAGAGGTAAGGAGAGACATGAGATAGACATGCGAGAGATAAGGATAGAGAGATGAGGAGAGAAATGAGAAGGGAGAGAGAGGAGAGACATGATGAGAGAATGAGGAGAGAGATGAGGAGAGAGACAGGAAAGGGAAACATGAAGACTTGAAAATAGAGATGAGGATAAAGAGAGAGATGAAGAGAGAGATAAAGAGATGATGAGATATGAGAGATGAAGACATGAGAAGAGATATGAGACGAGGAGAGAAAGAGAGAGCGAGAGATATATGAAAGAGATGTGAGGAGAGAGATGAAGAGAGATATATAAGAAGAGAGGAGAGATGAGGAGAGATGAAAAGAGAGATGAGGGAAGAGATGAGACATGAGGAGAGAATGAGAGATAAAGAGTTGAGAGACATGAGGATAGAGAAATGAAGACATGAAGAGAGAACCATGAGATGAGGAGAGAGCCATGAGACATGAGCAGAGAGGCATGAGAGACATGAGGAGAGAGAAGAGATGGAGAGAGCGATGAGGTGAGATGAAAAGAGACATGAGATGAATGAAGAGAGAGGAAGAGATGAGGAGCGAGAGGGACATGAGAAAAACATGAGGAGAGAGACGACGATAGAGATGAGGGAGAGATGAGGAGAGAGATATGAGAATAGGAGAAAGAGATGAGGAGAGAAAGATGAGAGATGAGGAGATGAAGACATGAGGAGAGATGAGGAAAGAGAAATGAGATGAAGAGATGAGACATGAGAGATGAGAAGAAAGATGAGACATGAGAAGATATGAGGAGAATAAGAGGAGAAAGACAAGCAGAGAGACATGAGGAGAGATGGGGAGACACAGAAGAGAGACGAGAGAGATGAGATAAGATGAAGAGGGAGATGAGGAGAGATTAGGGAAGAGTGAGAGATGAGATAAAGAGACGAGGAGAGAGATGAGGACACATGAGGATAGAAAAATGAGAGAAATGAAGAGAACCATGAGAGAGAAAGAAAGAGATGAGGATCGAGATGAGAGTACGACAGAGATGAGGAGAGAGAGGGAGATGACGAGAGAGACATGGGGGGGGAGAGAGAGAGAGAGAGAGAGAG
>JAQIXM010000048.1:0-10170 GCA_034700385.1 Porcellio scaber | reverse complement strand
TTTAACATATAAAATACCCTTATTAACACAAGCACAAAACAAAACAAACAAACACATAAAACAATAATTTGCAACTACGAATACAAATATACTCTGTAACCCTTTGAATTTTCAATGTCAAATTCTATTGATCAGGTGATTATTTAATTCAATGTTCAAGACCTGTTACGTAAACCAAAACTTAATATTACTTCTCTATATAGATATACTGGGTTTCTGTTCTTCCTACACAGAAGTTATGAAATTCGGAAGATATGCTGCATTAGCAATTAGCAGTTTTAAAGATGATTTGACAAAGAATATTGTATTGTTTGCAGCTGAGAACGTGGACCATAATATTCGCACTCCAGATGGGAATAATACCTTTCACGGTATGGAATGATTTTTACAATAACACCTGCAAGTAATGTACAACCCACTGTTCCGAGGTGTAAGGTTGCAGACAGTGACATCAAGAACGGGAGAATACAGATCCGCCAAGGACCTTCTGAAAGATATAACTTTTAATAACCTAGAAACAATTCCTTCCAACGTCAAAAAAATAGATATCCACTGGCAATTATCTTGGTCGTTTCCGGGAAAAATCAGTCCAATTGGTTTGGAATGATGCAATCAATTCTACTCTCCAACATTCTGGAAAGGCGTCTGTTAAGTTCCTGCCGATAATTAATATACCACCAAGTGACATGAGTTGCATATTATCAACACTTCGTTTCTTCCAGAAAATTGTATATGACCAAAAGGTTCCATGTACTGTAACGATTGATCAACCTTTGCATTGGAAAGTATCACGAATCGTTCTTCAATCATTCTTTGGAACATAGATCTAATGTTTGGGTCTTTCCATACCCTTATGAACTTTGTGGGTGCAATTATGACATTAATGAATGGTTCAGGTTTGAATAAAGTGTTACAAGAGTTCTATGGTTTCAATGCAGTGCTTGATGTGATGACTGGCAAAGCCATCTCCAGGGCTATTCGGGATCATATTCTTGTTGATGCAGCTCTGACTACCTTATTAATTGCTGACGGTTTATCCCTCTAATAGGGATGGAAGTTCCCACAAAATTATTAACGACGCTTTTGCTATGTATAACAGCAACATGTCAGGCAAGGAAGCGGCAGAAAACGTTTAGTCATCGAATACAATGTGTGTGAGATAGCTCGAGATTTGAATACGAAGAAACTGTAGCGTCAATCCTCACAGATTAGTAAGCTCTGGTTGGAATATCAGGAAATAATACAAACAGTATGCAAGTTGATTGCAGCTTACAAAACTGATTCAGGGAAACTACATTTAGAATCAATTCAAAAATGCTGGGTCGTTGTTGCAGCAGCTGATCACCATAATTATGTAAAGTCTGGGTACAAGTACCTGCAGGATATGTTGAAGTTGGCATCTAATAATCTCTCTGTTTATGCACTCTTTCAGAAAAAGAAAGGTTGTGGTACGAAGAAGTGATCGTGGTGATAGAACAATTACTGATGCAGTCTATTAAAACGAGGAAGTAGACTTACAGATATTCGGCAGCCAACTTGACTTAAATCAATGTCTGTGTGTTTTATTTACAACCTCGCAATGCAAAAATACACCAGGGTTTCGTTTGAAACTTGAAAACAACACAAAGAAGTTAGGAAAGCTGACGATTCAGAGATAACAGTGATTTTCAGAAAGTTATGGAATGTATGAAACCATTTTCTACATATGATTGTGACACATTCCTGAGAAATATTATTACAGGAGTCACAGCTTACCCAAGTGTAAACGTGCATGAACTACATTCCGTTGGCACCGAAATACTAAACAAAATGGTTGTAAAACCTGTATACACATATTTTGATAATAGAAGCGACAGAGCAAAGACACTGGGTTAGCATCTAAATTTACAAGTGCTGACAAAGTCAATGACACTGATACAGTTATGTTGTTCAAGAGATTGATGATTGTTGCTACAGTTGGTAACATGAAACTTGCAGATACCTTAATTTTATGAGCTTACCCTCCAGCATTATTTGAAACAACAACTCTTTTGCAAAAAGCTGACAATCCACAGTTAGCTCATGCAATACTGAAAACGTGTAATAACTTGTGCACAAAAGCTGTTCAAGAAACACAAGCAAATGTACAATAATTTTAGATGGAGGATACCAACTTCATAGTGTGCTTTGAAAGACTTCTGATACATGTATACGTGAACATTGCAAATGCCTACACCACCTTCACTACTCATAATTACGGAAGAGCTATTGTTGTCTTCGATGGCTACGATAGTGTTCATTCCATTAAGGACATGACTCACAGACGGCGCATCAACTCCAAGATTAGCAACACTGTGAACTTCATACCTCGTATGAAGTTTGTTGTTCAAAAAGCAAATTTCTTGGATAACGTATTGTTAAGCTCATATCAAAGGCTTTGACGAACATTGGGTGTACTATTCTACAGGCTGATGAAGATGCAGAGTTTGATATTTTTCATTCTGTAGTATCATCATCACAATATAGAACTACCATCATTACTATTTTACTAATATATGGCTGCAAGATGGAAGATTCTCTACAAATACTTCGTCATCGAATGTTAGTGGAAAAAATTGCAAAAGCTAAATCATTTGTCACACCTGCACGTTTGCCCTCTACAGAGTCAGCTGCAAAATACCATAGTTTCGTACCTACTACCAAATCAGATCTTTGGAATCAAAACAAATACTTTTACACGTCACAGATTTGGGTTGGTATGTTAAGGATAATTCGTATTATTCTACACCAACGACTGATTGGATACTGAAAATGATCCATTGTTCTTGAAAGACGAAATGCGCAACAATGCGATGTGGGTGCAAACAGATTTTAGTGTATTTATAGCCGGCTATGTATAAATATATATTGACAAGCAGTGTGGGTTTTTATTGCATGAGCATGTATTTAAGTTAGATATTTTTATTGCATAAACTTGTAATCAATTTTAAATAAATGTTTAGATCTAGTATTTTAGTATAACTTTAGTTAACAGGGACAGTCATGATAGGCCCATGTGGCTTCTTACTGTCCCTTTATTTTCAATGTTTCAAACAGAATGGGTTGCCTTGTTCAGCCTCGTGTGGGGGAGTGCCAGATTAGTGGATGTGATAATATTGTACTTTTTGAATATGATAACTGTGATTCAGATACCTAGTTTTGCCAATATCACGTGTTATATTACATAACGAAAGTGTTCATTCTTGTATATTTGCCATAAAAATAGGATAAATGTTATGAAAATAGGAAATTTTTTTGAAATATTCTGTTGTTGAAATAATGTACACTGTAACTTAAACGCTATTGTTTTATTTCCCTAAAAAAAAGTCCGCCATTTAGAATTTCATTATCAGGTGCTTTCCCATGCACTGATTTTCTCCGATTTTGGATATGTTAAAATGCACTTTTTTTTGGAGAAGAATGATGTCTCAAATGCTTTTGAAGTAATTTTGCCCAGGTAGATAGGTCATATTTTTCTTAGTCTGACCAAACTAAATGGGATACCTGAGATCTCATATCTCATGAATTTCAAACTTGAACTATGATGATTTATTTTACCTAATGTCTTTCAAACATTTACTACAAGTATCATTTTGAACGATTCATAAACCATTTTTTTTTGTTTATCGCAATTATTAAACACCATTACCTACACAAAATAATAGAAAACTGCATCTTTCCTTTAAAGTGATGAAATTTCAGATGATAAAAGTAGGTAGTGTGGGCAGGAACATTCAAAGAAATTGTGTCCTATAACAATTAGTTTCTTGAGACCTTACAAACCTACTGTTGCATTACAAGTTGATAGGCTATCTAAAAGTTTGTATGAGTGGAAGCAGGACCTATCAAAACGTTTTGATTTTTATTTAAAAGCGAGAGAGTAACTGCAGTAATTTAAAATATTATGAAAGTTCTCATTTTGCTTTTTAAAGTGGGAAGCAAAGTGTTGATAACTTTTGGGTTCACATAGTAGAAATTAGTTGTAGAATTGAATGAAATTGTGGATTTTCGAACAAATATCAGCAACAGATACACACACATAACACCCAAGCAAAATTTGTCACGACTCATAACAGCATTGAAGCATACTAGTAGAATGCACACACACATACCAATTACCACAAGGCTTCCAGAAATATATTGAACAATCTACTTACAAAGTCTGATCATATTCTGATTTGACTAGGCAAAATTGATTCAGAATCGATTAAGTAGTATTAAACTAAAAAAAATGTTGTTTTTTAACATATTAAAAATCAGACAAAGTGCTAGCCTGGGAAAGGGCCTAAATATCCAATTCAAAATGGCGGCCCTTTTTCTATACTATCGTATTTGTTAGTATCACATTGTTTTCTAATGTGTAATTTTAATTTGTAATTTTAGTTTACTTGAAAATAATTATATTTAAATAATATTTTTTCTTTCAGGTAAATGTCACTGACAATGGCTGCCTTTAAACTCCAAGTGATATTTGCAATAAAATCGTCGAAGATGGCCATGAGTTAATAATTATGAAGAAGGACGCTGATGGTATAAACGCAGCCAGCAAACTCCGTGGAAGCGATGTGACCGTAAATGCTGGAAACAGAGTTCATATGTCATGCAGAAGAACGCACACTGATAAGAAAAACATAGATACATGGAACAAACAACAATCAGAAAGTAATAAGTGTATTGGAATGAAAAGTGTCGGTTTAGCTGAGGGACCCTTTTCCGATGGAACTGACTGCTTCTTTTGCGGAACTACTGTGGATTTTACATCAAAGCATAAACCGAAGTCAGAATAAGTAAAGGTACGGACATCCCAAATTTCCTTTCAGATCTGCATGCTGCTGAGTGTGTCTGTCACCATACATGTAATGCAAATTTTCGTAGTAGAAGAAATATTCTACAAGAATATGCACCTTTCGAACGGTTCTCAAAGAAACAGAAAAAAGGTCGTCCAATCAATGAAAAGCTAGAAGACGTTTTCCTAAAGACATGTACATAAGTTGATTCTAATGATGAGGAACAATCACTTGTTGTGGATCTTATTTCTAAAATGGAAGAGTACCTTCAAGCAAGCGATTTCAAAGCATATGATCGAAGACACATGAAAAGAAAGCTTGAAGAACATTATGGCAATAGAATATGATGTCTGGTGAAAGTGGAAAGGCTGGCGTTGTAACAGTAACAAAGACAACTGATATTCTTCGATCGTACCATGCAAAGTCAAAAGACTGTGATCCTCAATTACAAAAAAAAACTAATCAAGAGCGATGTGAAGGCTAATGTATGTTCAAGGAAAGGTACATATTCATCAACAGATGACCTCACTACCGAAAAAAACTCTGGATTACCTACCAGACAGCTAACGGTTGCTATGTGCAAAACTGTTTGTGGGGACAAAAGTTTTGACTAAAGTCGGTGCAATTGGCCAAAGTATTATGCAAGCTATACGCCCAAGAGTTTTAATATGTCCACTGCAGATAGGTTTGGCTATTCAAATGCATCACAGCTTTAGGTCGTTATATGCTTGATGTTCTCCATCATTTGGGTTTCTGTTCTTCCTACACAGAAGTTATGAAATTCGAAAGGAATGCTGCACTAGTAAGTAGCAGTTTTTCAGGAGACATTGCAGAGAATAATGTATTATTGTTTGCAGCAGACAACGTGGGCCATAATATTCGCACTTTAGATGGGAATAATACCTTTCATGGCATGAGAATGTTTGCTACAATAACACCAGCAAGTAATGTACAACCCACCGTTCCGAGGTGTAAGGTTGAAGACAGTGACATCAAGAACGCGGCCGAAGTTATGATCCGAGAATACAGATCCTCCAAAGATCTTCTGACGGATATAACTTTCAATAACCTAAAAGCAATTCCTGCCATCATCAGAAAAATAAATATTCTATGGCAATCATCTTGGTCGTTTCCGGGGAAAAATCAGTCCAATTGGTCTGGAATGATGCAGACAGTTTACAACAACTATAATCTCCAAAACTGGAAAGACGTCTGTTAAGTTCCTGCCGATAAATAATATATCACCAAGTGACATGAGCTGCATATTATCAACCCTTCTTTTCTTACAGAAAATTGCACATGACCAAAATGTTCCATGTATTGTACCGTTTGATCAACCTCTGCATTGGAAAGCATCACAAATCATTCATCAATACAAAGACTTTGGGAACATAGTTCTAATGCTTGGGGTCTTTCCATACCCTTATGAACTTTGTGGGTGGGACTGGGACATTAATGAATGGTTCAGGTTTAAATGAAGTGTTACAAGAGATCTATGGTTCCAATGCAGTGCTTCATATGATGACTGGCAAAGCCATCTCCAGGGCTATTCGGGGTCATATGCTTGTTGATGCAGCTCTGTCTACCTTGTTAGTTACTGACGTTTTTCCCTCTAATGGGACTATTAACGACTCTTCTTCTTTGCATAACAGAATCATGTCAGGCAAGGAAGTGGGCGCAAACCTTGAGTCATCGAATAGAATGAGCGAAATAGCTCATGCTTTGAACACAAAGAAACTGCAACTTCAATCATCACAGACTAGTAAGCTCTCGTTGGAATATTAGGAAAGGATACAAACAGTACAAAAATTGACTGCAGCTGACAGAGCTGGTTCATGGAAACTACATTTAGAAGCAATGCAAGAATGTTTGGTAATTATTGCAGTAGCTGGTCACCACAATTATGTAAAGTCTGGGAACAAGTACCTGCAGGATATGTTGAAGTTGACATCTGATATTTATTCCCTCTGCTTATGCACTATTTCAGAAAGGGCAGTTTGTGGTACGAATAGTTGATCGTTTCTGGGCAAGATTAGGTAGTGATATGGTGATAGAACAAGGGCTGAGGCCTTCTATTAAAAGCTGATGTGGTCTTTTGCGAAAAGCTGACAAGCCTTAGTTAGGCCATGAAATACTGAAAATGAATGATACCTTGTGCACAGAGGCTGTTTCGGAAACACAAGCAAATGTACAATACGTTTTAGATGGAGGGTCCCTATTTTATTGTGTGCATTGGAAGACCGGGGACACATTCGAAAACATTGCAAATGCCTACGCCACCTTCACATCTCATAATTATGGCAGAGCTATTGTTGTCTTCGATGGCTATGATAGTGCTCCTTCCATTAAGAAGAATAGCAACACTGTGAACTCTATACCTGGTATAAAGTTTGCTGTACGGAAAGAAAATTTCTTGGCTAACGAAACAAATATTATTGAGCTCATATCAGAGGCCTTGACGAAAATTGGGTGTACTGTTCTATATGCTGATGAAGATGGAGATTTTGATATTGTTCATTCTTCAGTATCATCATCCCAAATTAGAACTACTATCACTAATGGCGAAGATACAGACTTGTTGATTCTTTTTTTACACCACGCAAAGGACAATGATTTTAAACTGTATTTACGGAGCAATATTAGACGAGGATCATCTACCAATCCCTTGTACGATATTCTTGAAATTCAAGTGTATATTTGTGCGAATATTCTGTTTTACATGCATTTACTGGTTCTGATACTACGTTCATAATGTTTTGGATCGGAAAAGGTACAGCACTGGAAAAACTGATGAAGTATAAAGAGCTACAGTTGGCTGCAAAGTATTTTCCTCAGGTGGAAGCCAACATATTGACATTGCATCTGCAGGATATAAGGCTATTTTACTTCTAATGGCTGCAAGATAGGAGATTCTCTGCAAACACTTCGTCATCGAATGTTAGTGAAAAAAGTTGCAAAAGCTAAATCCTTTGTCACACCAGCACGTTTGCCCCTTACAGAGTCAGCAGCAAAATACCATAGTTTTTGTACCTACTGCCAAACCAGTGTTTGGAAATCAAAATAAACACTTTTACACACTACAGATTTGGGTTGGTATGTTAAGGATAATTCGTATTATCTTACAGTGTTTGACATGCCACCAGCGCCAGACTGGTTACTGAAAATGATTCATTGTTCCTGTAAGACGAAATGCGCAACAATGCGATGTGGCCACAAATAGAATGGTGTGATGCGGTTGCAAACAGAATGGGTTGTCTTGTTCAGCCTCGTGTGTGGAGTGCCAGATTAATTGATGTGACAATATCGTACTTTTTGAATACGATGACTATGATTCAGATGCCTAGTTTTGCCAATATCACTTGTTATATTACTTAACGAATGTGTTCATTCTTGTATATTTGCCATAAAAATAAGCTAAATGTTATGAAAATTTGAAAAAAATGTTGAAATATTCTGTTGTTGAAATAATGTGCACTGTAACTTAAACGCTATTGTTTCATTTCCCTAAAAGAGGTCCGCCATTTTGAATTTCATTTTAAGGTGCTTTCTCATGCTCTGAATTTTTCTGATTTTGGATATGTTAAAGTACACTTTTTTGGGGAGAGATGAATGACGTTTCAAATGCTTCTGAAGAAATTTTGCCCAGGTTGATGGGTCATTTTTCTTAGTTTGAGGAGACTAGTGAAAGAAATTGAGGAACTAACAGAGAACAGTAGCATTAACAACACTGACATTGAGCCTAAGGTTTCTTCAAAAACAGACTGGGAAGATTAACATCACCATTTATGATATAAATTTGTTTTAGAAAATCTTAATTTATTTTATTGAAATATTTATTTCGAATCGGTAAATTAAATTTTTTGGCAAGTATGTCGTTTTTTAATTGATGTTCAAAGCTTAAGAATAATTTGCCAAAATATAAGTGACTGTGTAATTTGCGATTCAGGTGTATTCAAATTATGAATCTATAAAAATACATTTTTTTCACGAGGGCGAAAGGTCTTGCAAATAATAATAATTATATTTAAAAAAAAAATCTGACTACCTTCGGAAAACAATGAACTTAGAAAGTCTTTCTTCTCGAGATCTTTAACAAAAATAACAGTTTATGAGCCTCTTACATGGTAGAAGGGAAAAGTTACACTGATAAGGTGAAATACATTCACACGCATGTTTTACCTATAAAGTTATAAGAAAAAAAAATAAATGTTAAAACATAGAATTTCATTACCTCTTCAAATAGAGGATCGCCTGTTAGTCTACTCAGGGTTCCAAATTCAACAAGAAATGTACCAACTCCAGCTGCACAAGTCACAGGCGTTTCTCCTTCTGGGACTCCATACTTTAAATTAACAGTTCCGTAAGGCATTCCTGCAACAAATAAAATCTCACTACAATATTATAATAAAATATCAGATAGTATTGGACAGATCAGATGATCTGGGTTATGAACATTAGGTAGTCTATATAAAATTCCTGGGTTTTCACCCTATATATAAAAAGACGAATTCCGATTACTCATAAAACTAAAGAACACTAAAATAATTAACATTGATGTTTTTCTTTCATCATCATTCTTCATAGGGAGTTGAATCAAGAATTTTAAACGAACCACCTAACGTTCATAAACTAGATCACCAAATCTGTCCAATACTATATATAACTATTAAGATTAATTACAAACCATCAAAATTTTTAATCACTATAAATTAGAGAATCAAACCAAGAACTCTTATTCTATTAAGGTTACGCTTTCGTTTGTTATAGAGATTAAAAAATTACTAGGCCTAAAAATGTTATTGAAAATTTTGATGTTGAAAGTTTATTGACTAACATATCTTTGGTTGAAATGTTGAAAACTATTTTAACAACATTATCTACAAATTCTCCTGTTCTGTTGTTAATGGCTTGGAAAAAAAAACCTTTAAAACTCTATAAATCTACAAAAGGAATATTATTCATGCTTAATGAAAATCTTTATAAACAAGTGACAGTGTTGAGGTGGGAAGTCCTTCAGGTCTCACCCTAAGTAATGTCTTCATTTGTGCTTTTTAAGTCAATCGTCGAACATGTTGGTATGTTATTACAATATAGTAACTCTAAAAATCATAATATATAATCAATAATTATAGATGAGAAATAAGCATATCAAACTGTACAAACACATCCTAACACAAGCTTGATAGAAGCGATGAAGCGATTCTCTAAATCGTTACAAAACAAACCTGAAGAAAACGTGGGCGAAAAATTAAAAGGAAGAAACCATACCTGTTGGAGTGTCAAATGCTGGCAAAAGTCGTGTTGCTGCATCAACAGCTAACCCCAAAAGTGGTCCTGAGCAGGGCCAACCTTCTTCAACAGGAAC
>JAQIXM010000047.1:0-10175 GCA_034700385.1 Porcellio scaber | reverse complement strand
GTTTAGTTTTGCATCCAGAACTTTGATATAATTAATTGTAATAATAACACTAACAACATGGGGAAAATAATCTAAGAATATTACAAAATGAAATAAAGCTTTATAAATTAAAGGTAAAGCTTGCTGAAGCATTTGCCTGACAACTACTAGTTTAAATGATACATATATATTGATTAATGGAATGAATAGCTTAACAAGAGTACTGGTCACAAAATAGTAGTTTCCCAAGATATCCACAGAGTTTAAATAATAAAAAAAAAATCATTAAAGTTCTTGGATTAAGGCTCATCTCTTCTATGCTAAGAAAAATCTAAAATTATTTGGAAATTATGGATTATGAAAATTATTTCATCATTTTAGCTTATTAATTATATTACTAATGACCTTAATAAATTGCACTTGATGGAGTTAATTGCGTTGCCTAATGACAATGATAACCTTTCGGGGATCTCTTGAACAAGAAATAATAATGGTTTCAAACTCTCAAAAACAGGAGAAACATAATTTACAAAATACCTCATAACAACGCCAAGGAAGAAAGCTTGAATGTCCTTAAGGGTCAGTCATTCAAATTCTGTCTTAAGAGGAGTTTTATGAATTACCCTTTCAGTAGCATCTTGCCACATATTTGTTTTAACTTTTCAAGTATTTTTTTACTTCAATCTAAAGCTTGTAGTCTATTATTATTATTATAAGTTTATACTATATTGTAATATACTTATTACTTTGTTAACCACTGAAACTGATATAAAACTGTACTACTCCTAGCAGCCCCTTTTCAGCCGTGCGTATGTGTAGTTGTTTGTTAACAGCGACGCATATTAATAGATAATTGATAATAGGTTCAAGTTTATATAACCATATATGAATATTTACTATATACTCAGTAGTCTACCTAATTGTAATAGGGAAAATTTATATTTAATAACTATAATTTGTAACTGTACTTCTGAGAAATTATTATTATTATTATTATTATTATTATTATTATTATTATTATTATTATTATTATTATTATTATTAAATTTTACTAATAAAAAGCTGTTCTTACATAAGCCATGTAGAATTTTGATTTTAATCTTAAATATCTCTTCCAATGGCCAAACTTGACTTCGTCTAATGATTCGATTGAGTCCGCAGCGGTAGTAAACATTTTAGAAGTCTCAAAGGATAGAGCCGAAACAAGTGCAGAATTGTGTTTCAGTTCAACTGCCCTCGCGATGGTGACTGAAAATCAAAAGCTTGTTAGGTGCTGGATTCTTAAATCCGAATTTCATTAGTATATAAAACAAATTAAACTATTTCTTAAGTTAGTACTTACTTTTATTTCAGTGAGAACCTTTGTTACAATTGCTTTTACATGAATAAGTTCAAAATATTAATTCTTAGTGAACCTATCTATATTTTTTAATAACTATAAAGAAATGCTAAGCAGTTCATGTAAAGCTAAAGACATAAAAACTTACCCTCTTGCGCTTCTGCTGTAGTTTGATTTATATATGCGGTGTAAACCCGAGGATCTGAATCTCCGCCAGGAGGACTAGATTCAATCAACTTACTCACCCACTCTTCTTGGCAATGTTTTAAAATTCCTGCACCTCTCCGTAAACTACGATGCACTTCTTTAGAATCTTCCATGGTGACTCTAGAAACAAATATCTCAACAATAAACAGTTTTTGGACAAAAAGGGGAACAACTATAAGCAACATTAATTCTTTCTAAATACATACTCATCTTGAGCAGCGACCTTAGCTGCATGTTTCATGTACCAGAAAGATGCATTTTGCAAAATAGAAACAAGCTCAAACAAAGCATCATTTTGAGCCCTGCAAAACAGGTGATAAAAAAATTATACAAAATAATAATAATAATAATAATAATAATAATAATAATAATAATAATAATAATAATAATAATAATTAAATAATAAATAATCCCTCTTTTCCACTGAAATCTTTAACTTCTAGAACAGTGGTGGCTTGGATTTGGGCCCCGCTACCACTTTTTGTGCCTGTTCATGCATGCTTCGAATTAATTTTCGTGCATGTTTGTGCACCCTACCCCCAGCATTGGGGAACCAAGGGTTGTTGTTTTTGTTGAAGTTGATGTTGTTGATGATGATGATGATTTCCAGGATAGAATATGTTATTAATTTTATTTATTATTAATGTTAACAAATTCTTTTTAATGTTAATGTTTTCAAGGTATTTAGCATTACACATACATTTTTTAACAGCTTAATGTTAAAAGTAATATTAATCATTTTAATATTAAAATAAATTAAAATTACAACCATTTTAATACTAATTAGCTGAAATAAATAAATTCTTCTTATAAAGGCTTACGGAAGATATATATAAATATATCTGTTTTCAAAACACTATCTATTTCTTATAAATTGAGGGAAATGACACACTGTTACAAAGTTTCAAAGATTCGAAGTTCCTTCCTTGGTTCAATAACCAAAATTTACCTATATATAAACTTTGCAAATTACATCATACAAATGAAGATGTGAAGCAATTATTTCCGTTACATTTTAAGGGGAAGACAAATAATAGTAATTTTAAGAAGGAACAAATAGTAATACTTAAATAATTTAGACACTTCCCTCTAGATATGTCATGCCTGATATTATTTTTCAATCTAAAATATTGTATTTCCCAACTGTTGTGGAAGAAAAACTACATTTGTTCAATTAATAAACTTCCTTTCACAATTTCCAGCAAGTGATGAATATAAATATCAAAGGTTCTTATACTTTTAACTAGAAATAAAAAATGCAGGAATGTGGTAGAACCAATAAATTTATCTCATAGGTTTATTATGAGTATTTGAAAATCTCTCCCCTTATTCCTTTCTAATAAACTGAACATTTTTTAAAAAGTTTTTAATGTAAATTCTTCTGTAATAAGGTTTGCTTTAGATTTTTTGTTACTTATTTTATTGTAGCCCTAAATAAGTTATTATTGTAACTTTAATTAACTTATATATTGTAAAATTTCTTTACTCAAATTTTAATTTTAAATTAGCTTACAATAGCTATAAAGTAAAGGGTCTTGTTTCAATATAATTAAATATGTGTGTGTGTTTTGGTTTTGTTTGCATGGAGGGTTCACAATGTTCACTTTGCTAATGTCAGCGACTTATTTGCTAATTTCGAATCTGTCTAATACTATCCCTCTAACTTTAATCTAATCTTATTACTTACATCTTAGTCCCATATATCAAATGATTCATTTTCCAACAACCATAATATATCTTACCACAACTTGAAGAATATAGTCTATGCCTACATAAGCATTAACACTATCGTAGCACATCTCAAAATTGTAAAATCTAATAATTGTAATGTTCTATTGCTTAAAATTTCAAAGGCTACTAGAGTCTTGTGAGTATGCTATTATTCCCCTAATGTAAAAAAATTTCAAAATTTTTTTGAGCACCTTACTGCCTCTTAAGAGACTAAGTCCTTTCGTCTCATCCAAATGCCGAGATCCTCTATTTAAATGAGTGGTTGTACTAATCTCATCTTGACACTGATGGGGAAGAGGCTGAATCATTCTGTATTATTAACGACTGGATGTTTATTGGAAAATCTAGGCATATTTCGGATCTAGTCCACCAATTCTCAAACATTCTTAATTTGCTTCACCACTAGTCCTACTTTCTCTAAATATACCTATCCATTAGATATAATCTTAAAAGTTTTTAATTTCAATACCTTCATTACAGTATAATTAAATGTTTTTTTTTTGTTGTTGTTGTTGTTTGCATGGAGGGTTCATAAATGTAACTTTCATGGCCCTTCACATAGCTTCTATAACAACTAAACATAGAATGACTCCTGCTTTAAAATCAAGAATTGTTCAGTGTCCACCGAAAAGGTGGAGGCTGTAATCGTGGGTGGGAATTGCAGGCTTATTTTTGCCTCATCAACTTTTTTTCCATAAATTTCCTTCCCTGTCAATAGCGAATAACGATGTTTCTTTAGCTTATGTTTAGCTTCCTATTACTACATCCATTCAGGCTCTTCCAACCGTATTCATTCTTATGTCAGTTTCCCACTTTACACATTTCAAATCTAGTCCCTCTTCTGCATCTACAATGGCCTTTTGATTTCGATTTTCCCCTTCCATTCTTGTTGATCTAGATGGGGTCCTGGTGGGGCAATTTTGTGTAATTCAATTTTTTTAAATACTCATCTTCTATATCTTTTCTTTTTCTTTCGAGAGCAATGTCATTTCCATTATGGACAATAAAGCAATCATTGATGGCTACATAAAAAATTATTTTAACTCATCACAATCTTTGAAAGTGACTTCAATGAAGCCGAGTATTCTGTTCAGGCTGCAATTTTTGTTTCTTCCTTACATTTTCTTTAAATGTTCAATGGTCTTATCCGACAAAGTAAGTAAGAAATATACCTACTGTCCTAACATATTTTATGGTTCCAGTTCAATTTGCCTTTTGGATAAGTAAGGTCAAGGCCAAGATTGAAAAGACTTATAAACAATTCTATACAATCTTTATTTTTCCATCTTAATATAATCTTCCAGACTTTAAAGCTTGCATTTGCACTCACCTTAAATATTTATGTAAGGTTTGGATCAGGATGAGTTTCATCTATTCAATTTTATATTTCCTCTTTAAAGAACATTGTGTGAGCGGTGGCTTTAGTTTAAAAAATTTACATACTGGTTCAATTTACAGTAGCCTATCCTGTACACATTCTAATTTTCAAAATTTTTAAATGATTTTATTTTATTTTAATTACTTTACATAAATTCTAATTAACTGTTTTGACAAGAATTTCCTACAAAAATACTTTAAATTCCAAAAATTATGGTTCACAAATGAACCAATTCAAATAATTAATGACCAGAGAATATAATAATCAATTGTGTTCATTAAACAAAGCATTTTTCTGAACATAAAAGATTAGGTTACATAGTATATATATAACACAATACTCACTCTGGAACTGTTCCTAACACAGAATGGGTCCATCGAAATTTAATATTATGACGAAGTTTACTCGAATCAGAGCTCTCATCTTCTGGTGGTAGTACAAGTCCGCGCAAAAGAGAAAGGTAAAGGGCAAGGGCTGGTTCATAAATGTCAATTTCGTGATTTGGATTTGGTGTTAATTCAAGAAATCGCAATCTGGCCTGTTTTAGGTCACTAAATGAAGAAAATGAATAATTTAAGAAACTTACATAAAGCATACCTCTAAAAGAATATTTATGTTACCTGCCAATTTAACCTTCATTTTAATGACGACAAAATTGCTACCAGGGGGAATTTATGACAGAAATATTGAGAAATTTTTGAACTTTAATGCAGTGAAATTTAAAATCTTCAAATTCAAATTATTGAATAGACAACACTAATAACATCATCCCTATTATTGTAAATCAAAATCTTCCAAACATTTTAAATAATCCCTATCAGTAATTTAAAAATACTAATACTACAACTACCAATTGATATACTACTGCTATAAAATAAATCTTTACTTAGTCAAAAAGAAAAAATGTTAAAACATTGTACTAAGTAAATTACAATTTTTACGATAATTATTTTGAAAAATGAAAATTCACCCCTTGAGCCAGACCTACAACCATGCACCGTTCTTCTGGCTCGCACCAAGTCAACATTCCTTTCCTTCAAACACTCTCTTACTGGCTCAATTCACTTTCTCGTAAGTCCCCCAGCTGATCAATTTCCTATATACTCACCACTATTCAATAGCTTAACCAACTGACTATCATCGATCCTTTCCATATGACCAAACCACCTTAATACACCCTCATTTATTCTCTCATTCACGCCTTTCGTCACACCACACAGCTCAATAATACATTCATTCCTCATTTTATCAATTCTCGTTACACTTAACACCTCCCTAAGATTATCCATCTGTGCAGACTATACATTAGATCTATACCTTTTATTCCGCACCAGAGTTTCACTACTATACATTTTCATCGGCACCAACTTACCCTCATGCAAGACCCTAGAACACTCAAGACTTAATCCCCTAGCATTCACTAGGGATTTAATCGTTCCAGCCGCCTTCCAACCACTCAACTTTTTTACTACCCCCAGCATTACCCTTTCCTTTTTAATCCAACATATAGCCTAGATATTTAACCTAGTATTTTCAGAAGCTCTTCCTGTTTATACATGACAATGTTTTTTGATAGTTTGCCTTTCTCCAGAAACTCCAAGTTTAATAGTTAAATCTACACTTAGAGTCTTGAAAGGCCATTTGTGAAAATAATCTAAAGGAAATTCGGGACACACCATATTTTATAATAGTTTTGATAATGTTTCTAAAACTTTTTACAGCTAGGTTACATTAACTTTTGTCTGAAATTAAGAGCCTTGTAAGTGATATTTTTATTTCAGTGGATTTCTCTTTTGCTAATCCTAACATAGGGAAGAATTTTTTTTCAACTCTTATCACAGATCACGAATGATATTATAAAATTTGAAAATCTGATGGTGACAGGAACGGAGTCAAAATGATCACAGGTAAAAAAGTATGTTAAACATTTTTTATAAACTTTTAATTCAAATTAGAAACATTAATTATTATTATTATTATTATTATTATTATTATAATTATTATTATTAATATATTTTGGAGTGAAAGGGCTGAAAATGTCTTCCAATTTGCTACTTTAGTTGATAGATTTTATCTTCAAACAGTAAAAGTGTAAAACAGGTAATTTTTGCTTCAGAAACTTTTTTCTGAATTATTATTTTCTATCATGAAATGATCTTTATCAACTAAAGTTCTTATAAATTATTCTAAAACAATATAATTAGCTGCAGCTTTTGTTTACCATTTTAAAAGTCATGGGGTTTTAAAAATTCAGAATTAACTCAAATTTTATAAATACAAATAAAAAAAAAAGTTTTTTGGAAATGATAAATTAGAAGTTATTGGCATTAGACTGTCTGAAAAGGAATCTTTAAAACTTGTACAGATGTCATTCAAAACATTTTGACCAACTCCATCTCAAGTTACAGTAAAATTGTTCCTGACAGAGACGTAGGAAAAGTGTTTTCGGTCCTTGCGTCTTGGGAGTGTATCATTCCATTAATTGCCACGCCGTTTTACACCTTCGTGTATAATACTTTTATCAACGTCTTCCCAGGATCTATATTTATTTTGAATGCTCTGTTTCTTTTTGTGTCCTTGAACTTGTTTTCGTAAGTATTGAAAGGATTGTTTTTTTTTTTTGTTTGTCGTTCTTCCGTGCAGGAGGAAAATTTTGACATAGCATTTCTTTTAAATCATTTACATATTTTTTTTGGTAGTTTTTGGTAACATAAAAATAGTTAATAGCGTTTCCTGGTGGTTTTTTAAGAACTTTCTTTTACATAATTATTTAGTAGAGCATCAACAATGTTTAATGTTCTATTAGGTAAATATATAAAGAAAAATAATTATTAATAGTTAGTAATTTTCTCTTATACATTCATTCATTATCTACCCCTTGGTTCCCCAAGACTGGGGGTGGGGTGCAGAAATTTGTTCCGGAAATAAGTCCGATTCATGAATGAGCATTCTTAGGGCACAAATAAGTGGTAGCTGGGCCCCATTTCAAGCTACCACTCTCCTTTTAGTCGCCTTCTACGACACGCAGGACATACGATGAAATTTTCCCTTATATTATTTATTATTTGAAGTTGTATCAGTATTATATCAACCATGAAAGGTGGATTGAAACGCAAATGAAATATTAATAATAATACTATGAAATTTATATATACCATAACATGAAGTTCTCTTTAAAGAGGCACTAATAATAGGAGCTAATTTTTTTGAAGAATAAATGGTAAAGAGAAGAAATTGACAGTCATAGACTGTACAGATGCTGACGTTAATACTTATTAAAAACCTGTAAGTTAACATTCGATACGTAGAAAATAATTTAAATTATCACTAAAATCAATGGAGTATCAACAAAACCTCTTAAATAAGATTGTGAATATCTGAAAAAGTTTAGGACCAAATATTTTTATTTGTAAGGAAGAAAGGTAAGAGAGATGAGTCTTGGCCTGTGTGTGGGGAGAATATTACGAACGGTAGCTGTAATTTTTGTTGGATGTTAGTCACAGCTGCTCTCGCGGATACTTTGTTGATAATATTTTTAGTTGTAATAAATGTGCATATGTTGAAGTTAAATATTAAATACAACACAAAAGGCACAAGGCTTCATCAGTATTGTACTAGACTTAGTTTTGAGTGAAGGATTTTCATTCAATGTAAGAACAACTATAGAGTTTTGGGAAATTTTATGAGCGGAAATACATTATGAAAATGATTGTTTCAAGCAACAAAACACATCCTCGGAAAAGTTAAGAGGACCGGATCCCAACAGTAGCCCCTCGACCACCCCCTACCCCCATCACCACTTGGGAGTTGATGGTGTCCGATAGTAGAGTTGACGCCGTCACGGAATTGCCCAGCACTATCATTAATTTTTTTTTTTTGAACAATCGTGGTGGTGTTCATTCTAATTTCCACTGTTGAGCATCACTTTTCCTTCCCTAGACCTTGCCTCTTATTCTTAACCGAAACTCAGGTGTCTGAGCGTTCTGACAGCAAACCCTACTCTGTTCCCTCTGATTGTCCTCAATTTTCAGCCAATGGCGGATGTTATGCTTTTATAAGCAGCAACGTTGCTTGTTCTTGTCTCTGATTTGAAGTCTACCAAATTTTTTACCTTATAACTCAGCCTCTCTTGTCAATCTTCTACCAAATTCATGTTTTGTATATCTGTCTCCTAACTCAACTGACCATCCTAAATTCTTCGTCTACTTAATCTCTAAAATAGAGCACATTGTCTCTTCTTTTCTATTTTATGAAATTATCATTTTAGTTGATTTCAATGTTCGCCACCACCAATGACTCTACTAATTCTCATTATACAGCTAGTGAACTTGCCTAACATTTCTCTATCCAAAATAAACTCGATCAGTCGGGAGAGCTCCCTACCCGTGTCCCCGATCATCTTGGAGAGGAACCCAACATTTTGCACCTTTATTTAACTTCTAATTCTTCTCCTTAGTCTGTTTAAACTCTCCTTCTCTAGGCTCCTCCGATCACCTTCTTATCTCTATATCTGCCTTGGTATATGGTTTAATCTCTGCCCTTCCTTCCACTTCGATCTTACCTTCCTGCTGGAAACGTGCGCTCATTCAATCTATCTCAATAAAGAAGTACTCCTCTCAACTGTCTATCTTTTAATTGCTTTAACCCTTTAACCTCCTTTCTTCCTCAAGTTTTCACATCCATCATTAGCAGGAAGATTTGAAAACATCTCAACTTTCTTAATCATATGTCAGATCGCCAGTATGGCTTTCCCGCGGAACACTCTACTGGTGATCTTCTTTCTCTTCTCTCTGACCCTTGATCTTCGATTCTTCAGTATTTCGGTGAATCTTTTGTTGTGTTGCTAGAAATATCGAAACCCTTCTATAGAGTCTGGCACAAAGATTTGATTTCCAAACTTCCCTTTTCTCTGTAACCTCTATTGATTTCCTTTCAGGTCGTTCAGTAGCAGTTGTTCATGAAGGTTCTGAACTATCCCTAACTCTTTTTCTACTTTTCATCAGTGACCTATCTGTCTCTTCAATCACATATCCACTTTTACCAGACGATTACTTCCTTCATTATTTCTTTTATTTTGAAAGACGTCCCACTAAAACTCGAATAGCCGCTGCTAGGAGGATGACCTCGGAGCAACTGATCTCTGATTTTTCTCGCATCTTTGTTTGTGGCAAATGATCATGGTTGTTTTCAATGTCTCAAAAAACTCAGTTCATTAATCTCTCACCCCGTCAAAATCTTTAACACAATTAAATTTTCTTTGAAAACGCAACTCGAGCCTTCTCATTTTCTTTATGCTCTTCGGGTTTTATTTTTTTGTGGTCTTTCGTGGAAGGATCACATTATTTCTCTCACTTAGCAAGTATCTAATAAGTTGGGTGTTGTGTTCAAAACTTCTTCACATCACCCCATTTGCTTGCTTTATATAGTGACTTTGTTCGTGCTTGTATGAGGTACGGGTAGTTTCCCTCACGCAGTCCTCGTTGAAAAGATGTAAGTTGGACACTTGTTTCCTTGTTAACACTGAATTCTCTGATCGCGTAC
>JAQIXM010000046.1:0-10198 GCA_034700385.1 Porcellio scaber | reverse complement strand
CTTTTCCTAACTAAGTTAGTCTGGAAGTGTGATCATTTTCCATTTTGATTTACATTACATGACATGTGTTGCCGGATTTAAAAATTTTATTGATGTTGGCAAATTTTGAAAAATAATATTTTACAAATTTTTTTTAGGGTATGTTAGTACAATAAATTTACCATAAATATAACTTTTTATTAAGCAATATTTTAAATTAAGAATTGTTGTTATTGATTGATTGCTATTCTCCTTGCTTAATATTTTCTTTGTAGTCAACAAAAGTATTTGTTAAATTACTATAGGATAAATAAAAAGTCAGAATGTAGTATATTGTCCTGATTTTTAAATTTGATGTACTTCGTCAAGAATTTTAAGATACTTGCTATAAAGGTCTTATAGCTCCCATCTTTATCCATTTATTTCATTAACTTTTCAGCTCCTATCAACAAAGTTTTTGTTTCAAGTACTTATGATGAGGGAGTGACGGGAGTCGTTTCTAGGTTTTTGGGAATCCCATTGCAAGAAGTGATGAGCTCAGGTAATGTATGCATTTGATAATCCATTGGTTTATTGTTTAATTAACAAGGTATTATTTTGAATGTGTGTTAGTTGTTTAATTCGAGTTTTCAAGGGGATTTCTTAATTCCAAATTTCTTATCTTTCCTTTCACATTCAGATATCCATCCAGAAACAAAAATAACAGCTCAAACTTTTGATGAAGACTATAAAAGTGCCTTGGATGAAAGGGAAAGGGACAAAAACATCTTGGCTATACCTTCAAGATCACTATCTCATTCACCATCACGACCATCAAGGTCTCTAAGGTCTATCTCAAAGTCACGCAGTCAGCTCTCAAGTTCATGGTCTCGTAGGAGAAGATCAAGATCATTGAAAAGGCGTTCAGGGTCGAGATCTTTCCTTTCACATTCAGATATCCATACAGAACCAAAAAGAACCGCTCAAACCTTTGATGATAACTCTAAAAGTACCTTGCATAAAAGGGGCAAAAACATCTTGGTTAGGTCTTCAAGATCACAATCTCATTCACCATCACATACATCAAGGTCTCTAAGGTCTACCTCAAAGTCTCACAGTCGGCGCTCAGGTTCAAGGTCACATAGGAAAAGATCAAGATCATTGAAAAGGCGTTCAAGGTCGAGATCACGGCGTAGAAGTGGATCTAGATCACGGGGTAGAAGTAGGTCTCGATCTAGATCACGGCATAGAAATAGGTCTCGATCTAGATCACAGAAAAATAGGTCATTATCACGGTCGCATAAAAGAAGGTCCAGGAGCCGATCAGTCATGAAGTCACATAGAAGATCGGCTTCGAAATCACGACACAGCAGGTCTAAATCTAAGACTCATAAGATACCACGCAGAAGTCGTTCAAAATCATATAGAAAACATTCAAAGTCACCAAAAAGTATCAAAACCCAAAAGCGACAAGCTTCTCCTAAGAACCTACCTGAAATTTCAAAGAAGTCTAAATTAGATGATTTGTCAACAAAACTTTCTCAAGGCGTATTCTCGTCATCTGCAAATTTCCAGTCTAGTTCTGAAATTTCTTTAGAAGTTGAAAAAAATGTACCGAGGTAAATATTAGTCTTAAAATTGTTTGGTTTTTAATTTTTGCATCTCTAACTCTTTTCAGGTTTCTGTTTTCATTGATTTTGTATGTTCTACAGTGGAGGTAAGTTAAAATGGTTTTGTGGATGCAAAATTAATTTGGAAATAAAGAAAAAAGTAATTTCTTGACGAAGTTCATATCATACACACATTGGCAAAGTTGTAAAGTTTTGTAAAGAACATTTATATATTTGCTTCTTGATAGTCAGTTGACATAAATCCTAATGGAGAGGATGCCCCTTTTTTATAAGATTAGCTTAAACCTCATTGGTCTTTGGAATCATTCTATAAACAATTTTTTATTTTTTAGAGAGCCCTGTTTTCAAAACTTGTTTTGCTTTGAAAGGTGACTTACCAATCTGACTATTACTTTTGTTTTTCATTCAAACTTTGGAACATTAAGTAGATTATTGATTGCATATTTTTAACTCCTCTGGGGGAAAAGACCAGAGTCCACATGGAGTTATGGAGTCCACCAGAGTTGGGAAGTTCAGTTCCAAATCCGACTCATTAAGGGCCATCATAAACCAATTCACATGTTTGTCATACAATGTGTCTTCCAAATTTTACCAATAGTGAATATGTAACAATAAGCATAGTGTTTAAGCCTGGAGTAAACATGTAACAATAAGCATAGTGTTTAATTCTGGAGTCAAGAGTTTGGCAGAGAAGAAAGAAACTTTGTAGATAGACGACTCACATAAGCTCTCTTCAGAGGAGAAGGTATGTGATTAGAGAGTTTGGAAGAAGAATGTCTGTTGTAATAAACAAATGATGCATAAGTTCAATACAAGGAAAGATATTGGAGGGAGTTAGTGAGCGTAGAAGAGTTAGTAAGGCAAAAGTCTTTAATCCCACCATTTCAAGGCATTGCATACTCCATACAATGTTGAACAACGATCCCATACTGAGCAAACAACTGGGATAATGTGAGGAGATTCCAAAGATTCCTTAGAAAATTTAACCCCTTAATATTAGCTTGTTCGGTGAGGGAAATAATGTGATCCTTCGAAGAAAGATCACAAAAATGGAAATACTAAAATATTGAGAAAAGGGGAAGGCTTTAGTTGTGTGTTTCGAAAGATGATTATGTTTGTGCGCAAAATTTTGTCAATTAAAACAGTTGAAGGAACTGAGATTTTGAAGCATTGAAAATGCCAATTTTTTAGAAATTTGAATGATCAGAGGTCAATTGGTCCAAGGTGGCTCTAGCAGCGACTTTGAAGTTGAGTAAGATACCTTTAAATGGGAAAGTAATGAATAGTGGAATCGTCAGTTTAAGAGTTTAAAGGTAATGAAGTGACAGAGAAGGTCATTATGAAAAGTAGAATAAGCATTGAAGAAAGAACAGAACTCGGAGAAAATCCACTATTAAGAAATTTAAAGGATGTAAGGTGGCTGTTTACATTTGTTATAGAACATCCAGTAAGGAAATCAGAGAGAAGGATGGAATGTTTAAAATGCAAAGCTTTGTTCCAACCTCGAAGGATTTCTATATGTATAGTATCACATCAAAGGATTCACTTAAATACCGAAGAGCAAAGGACCAAGAATATAAGAGAATTTGAGAGAAGGTCACTAGTAGAGAGTTTCTTATGAAAGTTGTATTTATGTAAGAAATAAGGTTAAAAAGAGTTAAGTTTTCAAATCTTCCAGCTAAGGATAGATTTGAAAACTTTGAGAGGAACTGTGGTTAATGGAGAGGATAGTAGCTAGAGGGTTGAAAGGAGTTCTTTTTTAATTCAGGTTGAATGAGCATACATTTCCAGCAGGAAGAAAAGGTGGAAATGAAATCAGGGTGCAAGTTCAGAAGCACAAGTTTTAATTACCACGGAAGGGATACCATCAGGACCATACACCTTTTTAGCTTTAAGCTCAAGGAAAGCAGAAATAACCTCTATAGAAGAGATCATAATATCAGCATAGTATGAATTGGGAACTGTATTGAGAAAGAGGAATACCTCTAGAATCATTTAAAGTGGAGTTACAGGAAAAGATTTGAGCGAAGAGTTTAGCTTTAGCAAAAGGAAATGAAAAATGTGCAACCTCGAGTCTGATCGGTTAATAGCACCAAATTGCCTAAAACATTTCCTCGCTGTAGTCAGGGAGAGCCTTTCCTGTGAAAGACTTGGAGATAGAACAGAATATAGAAATAAAATGGTGATTGGAAGAATCCAGAGACAGAAAGAGTTTAAGAGTGTAAGGAGAAGGATTAGAAGTTAAAAATGGGTCTAATATGTCGGGTTCATCTCCAGGGTGATAAGAGATATGGGTAAGGAGCTGCACTAGCTGTATCTTTAATAAAATTTTAAGAAAGTTATTAATGGTGGTGAATATTTTAAATCACAAAGAATAATAAGATGAGAGAATGTGTTCTATTTTTGATTTTAAGTAGTTGAAGAATTTAGAATATAGTCATTTGAGTTACGAGAAAAATAAACACAGCGAGTGAATTTAGTAGTAGATTGGCAAGCGAGTTCTGATCTACTAGGTAGAAAATTCAGAAGATTTCAAATTAGAAGAGGCATAAGAACAAAGAACGTTATTGTGCATATAAGCTCAATATCCGCCTTTGACTGAAAATTGATGACGGACACAATAAGAGGAAACAGGGTTTGCAATCAAACTGCTCAAACACATCTGAGTTTTGGCTAAAAATAAGAGGCACAATCGGTAGAGCGGCAAGGCAATGGGCCCGGGATCGCTCTCCCTTCTGGATTCTAGGCTGAAATTGCCAAGAGTACTTCCCATCTTAGAATAGGACAATGAACTTTAGGGGAAAAAAATCGAGAAGAAGGAAGACGATGTTCAAGAAAGTGGAAATTAGAATAAAGGCTGAATGGTACGGAAATTATGAAAATGAATGTATACTAGAATAATCGGCAATTTCATGGTGGCATCATCTCCACTACCAGAAACCATCAACTCCTGAAATGAAGGACTATTTTTTGAAGTCGCCCCTATTGCATTTTCCAAGGCTACCTTTATTTATGTCAATATTATAAGTTGTAAAAAGAGAATGTAATGTGTAATATTGCGTGTGTGGTGTGGGAAACAGAAATGTCTGCTAGCCAAACTTATTGACACTTGTGTAGGAAGGGAAAAAAAGTTTCAGCTGCCCTATTAAGGATCCAAGGAGGGTTAGGTTTTGGCCTATTATTTCTGAGTTTAATGAGGCAGTTCATAAACACAGTAGTACCATACGTGGGAACTGGGGAAAAGATCTAATCAATAAGACAATTCACCTCTTCAGTCCATCTATTAGCTTGGCGTGGCACACAGAAACCTCAATAATGTCCTGTGAGAATTCTCACTCAGGACATTACTTTGGGGGGTATAGGCAGAGGTAAAGCCCTGATGATACCAGCTCCTCACAAACACTTAAATATTTCAGAGATGAACTGTCCTTCTCAATCAGAGACATAAGTTCCAACTTCAGCTATTAGCAAGAATTCTATAGCAAATATTTCTCAAATATTTTGGGAGTATTATGGGGTTTTCCACTTTACCTTTAATGTGTTTAACATTTTAATTTAGAGTTGATTATTAGTCAACATGTAATACAAAATTTTTTTGTGAAACTGTTTATTTGAATTCTTTCCCATGCATAATTACATGAGAGGGATAATTTATAGGGCAGCTTCTGAACATGATATTATTGGTTTTGGTAACTGAAAATTTAAACTACAGTGTAGGGGAGAGTAAAAGTTTGCTGTGCTCCCTAACCTATTAAGTGTAAAAGGGGGGGGGGGAGGTATGAATGTGAAACCAGTGTATTTGTTAATAAAACCACCCTTGCGGCACCGACTACACAAAGAAGTAATTTACCCTTCCTTATAGTTTATATCCAAGTTTTAACTTTGTTTTTAGATTGACTTTTTAACAATATCCTCTAATAACTTATTTTTACAAGTTTTGCACTTATTTGCCCATGAGCCTTTTTATTATATTTATCTTTGCTTTCGGCAACTTACGTAGCCAAAGCTCTCTCTAATTTTATATACAAAAATTAACATCTTAAAAATCATTCACACAATCATTCACTGCCATTTGTTTCTTTTAGTCAGCACAGCCACTGCTAAAATAAACAGCATGTCTTAGGAATGATTCCTGGCTGGTTTTCTTTTATTTGCACTCGAAATGCGGATGAAGATGAAGAATAGATATTCTCTAAGCAAGAGGTATTAGTGCGAAAAGGGGAAATTTAGTATGAATGATAATTACAAAAAGCCGAGCTTCACTTATCTATGATTTGATTTTAAATCTGATGATGGATGCGAATCTGCTTATTTTTGCTTTGTTTATTCTAGGTTGATCAAATTTTATTTTTTTTTATGTAAGATTTCGCAAGAGCCTAGCTTTATAAAATATTTTGTTCCACTTAATTTAAAACACTTTATGGTTTCTGGTATGTACTGTTCACAGTGATAAAGTTTTTCACTTTAAATAATGGTTTTGCACATCACTCACTAATTGTTTTGAATGGTGTACACGAAGAGTTTCTAAATTTAAACTTGAGCCTTACACAAATAATATATAACTTGAGCCAGATACTGAACTTCTAAACCAAGGTGAAATCCCAATTTGAAAATAGAACCAAATACAGGAAGTCTGTTAATAAAATAAATATATTGTAGTCTCATTCATAATAGATTTATTCTAACAAACAATTTATTGCATTATTATTCTGCAATGTGTTAACCAACATATTACAATTTAATGTATTTACAATTTGCAAATTATCGGTTCAATGTGCATGGAAAAATTGTAATGTGTTAACCAACATATTACAATTTAATGTATTATTTACAATTTGCCAATTATCGGCTCAATGTTCATGGAAAAATGATAATATTGAGACAAAAACATATGACGTTAGATTTGTCTCCTGTATTAAATGAACTATAAAATCCACAACAATTATTAATAAGAAATAATACAAAAATAAATGAACAATTTCCTTATGAAGGAACTCATTATGGTGGTTAAGTGATTCATCTCAACAGGGCAGAGTCACTTAAATACCAAACATTTATTTATTTACACAAGGACCTGGATATGGTTATCTTTACATCCCTCCCTGGTAAAATTAAATCCCCCCCCCCTTTTCTCAATCACACTGCAGGTCTATTGTTGTTCTAGCACACTAACTTCACGCCATATAGCTTCAGTCATTCTGTTAAGTAATTGAATTTAATATCCCCCGAGTATCGGTCTACCCGGGCCAACCGTTCAACCTCATTGCGAACCTCAGCTTGGAAAGTAGTCTAAGGTGGCATTGTTAAGGTTGACATCATCATTTGTGGGACGGGAGTTGTTGTCTGTACTTGAGGTATCATGGGAGGAGGATAAGGATAATCTTGGCAAGATCTATGCATGCTTGATTAACAACAACATGCAACAAGCACTTATATATTCTTATTTAATGTCATCATTTTTAGTTATTTTCATCTCCTAAAGCTTTTTCCAAATCTAGCTCCAACCTTGGTTTAAGGATTGCATGAGTAGAGTAACAGACCATTTGATATGGTTAGAATTTCCTTCAATATTTGTGAAATTAGTTGTTTTTTCAATTCTATCTGAAACTGATATATTTAAAAATGCGTTTTCAGAGGTTTCAGCAAACACAAATTTTCCAGAGAAGGTTGCAAAAATTTTGTCAACCCCTCTTTGTAGAATTTTTTTCAATTTACTTTCAATATGATTTAAGCTTTTAGGATCACAGATTTATTGGGCAAGGTGTTCGAATTGTTACTAAGGTTTTTATCCTTGAAAGCTTCATTCAACACCTCAATTTCATTAATCACCCATTAAAATGTCTCAATGTTGTTGAAAGAACCCAGCAAGACTGGGTTCCTACTATTAGAAGTATCCACACTCGCATTGTCATTGAAGAACACTCAAATCGTCTTTTTTTAAGAAAACTGTAACAATAAGAAAGAGAGAAAAAGTGGGTTAGTAATTTGGTAATGATAATATTTCCAATGTTTCCCCCCTCAACTCAGTCTGAATGAGAGAATCTCCATCCAATCCTTGTCTTAATTTACCCCCTTTCTAACATTCTACAAGTTAAGTCTACCTAAAGGAAAGAAGGCTTAAGTCTATAGAGAAAATTAAAGGACTAAATAAAAATTCCATGATCATTAAATTTTTAATTTTAAATCAAATTTGAATATTTAAATTGTAATTTTTTCTAAGTTATATCCTAAGTAATTTTTTAAGTTAACTTTTATTTCATTAATATTTTCTAATATTTATGAGCTGACAAATTTTTTTTTTTAATATTAATCTGTTAAAAAAAAAAAAAAAAAAAAAAAATTGGTTACAAATCCCTATCATATGGTGATATAAATATTTTATAATTTGCCATTCCTACTTATATGCATGCTTCCTCTTAAAGCTTCTCATTCACACCTTACTAAATCTAAATGCTTCAGTACATTGTCTCATGGCAATTTTGATTGTGAGAATCTGTCATGTCATATTAATCTACTTATTACTTGCATCTTTTCAAACGTTGTATTCGTTTTGACAAAAGACTTTTAAGAGGTCAATGTATTTGTTCAAAAAATGTATAGCGGAAGAAAAGATGCAATTTCCAGAGTTTAGGATCGGCAAAGAAGACTTCATAACAATATTATAAAATAAGATTTTTATTTAATCTTTCTTCGCCCGTTCGTATCCTAATGGTCTTTTCATTATATTAGTAAAATCAAAGAGCTGATTCTTGAGAACGAGTTTGTTTCCTCACAGAAGGAGTCTGTATTTCTAATCTGTGGATGACTGTCAATGAAAGTTGTGGTGGTGTACCTTTATTACTGGTTAAAGATATCAGAGTCTTCTGATGTAATAACAGTTCTCCCAATACTTCATACCCTGGTAAGGAACCTGTAAATTATAATCCAATTTCGTTTTTTTTATTTCTGGTGGAGTCTACAATCTTTTTCCTAACGCCTCCGCAGTGCAACTCCCCACTGCAGAGTCATTCCATTTTCCTGCTTCTGATTCTTTTCACATTCATCCCTTCCAAAAGAATCTACAACTCTGTTATCATCGTTTGAACGAGTCTGTTTTGGTCTCTCATCTGCATTTCCCCACATCACTTCAGACATGGCCTATGACTCTACCATTGAGGTAGAGGTGTTTCTGTTGGTCTGAGATCATATTTTCTAGAGGAAGAACCTCTTTCAGGATATATTTCAGAATATGGTTGTCTGGTATTCTGATCTGCTCTGCAGTTTTGGTTGGGACCACTCTGGTTTTGGTTTCTGTGTGCGCTATGATTTTCACATTGTATCCCCCAATGGCTTCTTTTGCAATAAGGGCAATGTGGCAGTTTCACACCAGACGTTTTTTGGAGGCTGTTATTAGCGACTTGCCAACACTCACTTCGGATGTGCCCTTGGACTTTGCAATAACTGCAAATCCCAAGTTTCTTGGAATACTTCTCCATGAGGTGGCCAGTCTTCCCGCAATAATCGCACTGGTTATGTGGTTCGTTTCGAAAAACTCGTTTTTGGTGGTTATTGTTGAAAATTTTTCCTGGAACCGTGTTTGATTTCGGCACCACCGGTGATCTACGATTAGTATTGGGCCATTTTCCTTGTGATATTTCACTCCAGGTGATCTGAGGCTCAATGTGATCAATGTTAATGATCTCAACATTTTCTTCTGGAGTGGCTCAATGGTTCTGAGTAGGATTAGTGGTGTAATAAACATTACTATCTTCCTGTTCTTCATTTGGATCTGGTCTGCTTCTATTATTTCCCAGTCATAGGTATCGGCGAGTGCTACCAGTCTTTCCCAAGCAACTTTTTTTTTCTGAGTCTCCAACTCATTTTGAATAATATATTCTTTTACTTTGTTTTGCAGGAATGGTGACAAACTTGACAGAAAAGTATTGCAGAGAGAGTCATGCTCAAGCATCATAACACCGGGGAACGCTTTGCTTGCTAGCTGCTCTGACCGCATAGCGAACATATTAACATCATCTTCTCGCCTGGCCGAATGGCAGTTCCTTAGTTTATTTTTGTTCTTCTTTTTCTCTTCGTGTTGGAACCAGAGCATCTTTTACCTTTCCATATGTTTTTTTTTTTTTTTTTTTTTATTATAGCCTTGTATAATTTAAGGAATTTTAATGATAAATATTTTTTTAGCAATCTCAACCATTGCACCGCACCTTCTTTCCTGAATATTTAATATTGCAACACTTTTCATATTGTTAAAAAAAATACCATTAAATTTGGGTAGGGATGCCTAAGGTTTTACTTATCTCTATTTACTGGCCCAAGGCTGATATCTCTTAATTTAAATTGTCTGTTATGGCCTGGACTTCATTTTTAAAATTATCAGAAGGCCCTTCAGTAACTTAGGCTGAAGCCATTTTCTTAGCTTCCTCGTCAGGTTTCTTGATAAGCTTGATATATTCCCTTGTGGTCATGTTGTCTGGATTAAGTAGTGTTAGCGATGCCTTTGCCATTATACACTTCAGCTAGCCAGGACTCAATCTGAAAAAAAAAACAAAAACAAAAGAGAGGTGAGATTAACCCAAATACGAAAGTATTGCTAGACAACCTCTACTGTTGTC
>JAQIXM010000045.1:0-10199 GCA_034700385.1 Porcellio scaber | reverse complement strand
GGTATAAAAAAAATCTCAATGTTTTTTATATAATTTATTTTCTTACATTATATTGAAATGAACAAATTTGCAAATAATAATTATAATTGTTTAAAGTTAAGAAATATAAACTATAGAAAGTGTGCAAATATTCGTAATTTGTAACAATAATACACAGTAATTTATGACATCTGGAATCTGTCCTCCATGCGCCTTTACTCTTCTTATTCAGACACTCATTTTTGATGGATGCCACTTACATAAAATATATTCCTGATATTCATGTTTTGTGGTTCCCTTCGTTAATAAAATACATTTATAAATACAGAGCAAAACTATGTATTCTATTTCTGACACTCCATTAATCTCATAAATACATCAGTCACACAACTGTAAAATGTGCATCCACCACAACTTCAAACTCAACACCTTGAGGCAATGAATTCGGGCGAACCTCTATTCTGTAAAGGCCTAGACCTTCACTTCTACCATCATGAGTTCCCATTACCCAATTAAAATTTAGAGCTTTATTTTATTTAATATCCCAAAACGTCCACTTGAAAAATACTGTATTAATATCTTCGCAATTATCGCATATGATGTAAATAACCCACCGATCATTTGGAATGACATAGCGTTTAGTGCAGTATTTAGAGCAAATGAAACGGATCTATGGAGTGTCGGTACGCGCGTCCTGATCTAATACAATTACTTTTTATTCTGCTGACGCAGGCTGACGAACAGAATATGGGGATCTATCTTTCATAGTTACTTTGAAATCAATCGTTGCCCCAGGTTCAACTTTTTCTAATAAAGTCAGTATGGTTCCTCCTTTCTCTATTTTAAATCTAGAATCATTCTTCTGTATTTCATTACCATTACAAAGGTCCATAAGCTATAGGAAGGTTGTCGTACAAGACCAGATAAAAGAAACAACAGAAGTATTAATAGCACCTCCCGAATTCGGGTCGTAAGAGCTGGAAGCATCTAAAGTTATGATATCAGGAGGATTATATTTTACTTCTTTCCCACCTTTTATACGAGCTACGAAATCTTTCAAGATCTCTATTTATTACTTAAATGTTCCTTAAACTTTGTGGGTTCCCTACTTTTCGGTGGCTAAAGTCAAATTGTATTTTACAGGTATAAACTACTCCGAAGTATTTAACTTAAAATTAAATGTGTATATTAGTTTTGATTTGATTGTCTTTAAAGGTTCTTTTATAACCTCATAATCAGAGTCTTTGTTATTAACTATTTCTACATCGAGTTCCAAATTTTAAAGAACTTCTTCTATATAAAGATCATAGAAGTCAACATAGATTTTCATTTATAAAATACTTCCATGCTAAGCACGGTAATCACCCAGTATTTTGTTGTGCTTTATGTCTTTTATAGTATAAGAAATATTTTCCGAAGTTATTTTTCTTATGGAATCATATTAACAACTGGGACCCGTCTTGCCCTCAATACATTTCCCAACCTGATTCTCTTTTTTGCAAGATTTCCATGTCGAACAGACTTTAGGTGTGGATTTAGTAACATCGCACCACGATGGACCCGTAAAATCTTTACAGCTATCTGTTCGCTAGAAAAAGTTATATTTGTTACAGTTTAAACACGATCTTTTAAGTATATGCTTTAAGTTGCCTTCCAATGGATTAATTTTAGAAATCGAATGTTTCTCTTACGTTAAGCACTACACATTAAACCAATACTAAAATTTTTTCTTAAATATACAGTTATCCTTTATTTCTGTTAAATCCTTGAGTATATTCATTATGTCGCTTTTAATATTAAACGTTATATTAGCAGATGATTCTCTTTTCTTATCTTTTAAAACGTGTTTCCGGATATCCGAAACTCTAAACGTAAATGTATAATCGCTTTCTCCTTGTAGGGTATCCCTCTTGAGGGTTAATCTTTGGAAAGTACTGTTAATTTTTTTGATATCTTTTAATACCTAAGGGCATTATGTTACTCCATTTTAAAGACACTCCCAATTTTATTCCAAATGTGGTCCAAATTTTTTCTCTACAACCGGATCCTCAAACCAGGCGATGATTTAAATTTCTTTGCTTCTTTATATTGTTATATGTTAATCTGAATGTATACTTACTTGAATTTCCTATAAATTCACAAAAAATGTGATGTTTTTAATTACTTTTTTCCTTCCAATTATCTTAGCTTGCTTTCTAGTATCTTCAACTGTATATGAAAATGTGTAATTATAACCACTTTCTAAAGAAAATGGCGGTAAATATACTTTTTAACTGTTATCTTTTTTGGTTATAAATTTTAGTAGATTTTGGCAATTGATTTTTTCACCTTTAAGACATTTCCAATTTTACTCAACATGCTAACCAAATTTTTTCTTAAAATCTAGATCCTCGTACTACCCAGTTATCGAAATTTCTTGACTGGCATTGACAGTATTTCTTACTGTTGAAATTATCGAAGCATTTAAAGGCGTTATTAGAACAGTGTAAGTAATTTGTTTTCTGTCCTCTTTACTTTTATTCTGATAGTCTTTTATGTTTCTTATATCTTTAACTTCATATACAATTGTATAATTGTAACCGCTTTCAAATGTAAATGGAGGTATTATGAGTGTCGAGCTTCCATTTTCAAAACGAGTATTTGTTACCAGCTTTTAACAGCTTTCTCCTTATTTAAAGCATAACCAGGTTTATTGGATGTGAGGACCAAATTTGTTTTCTACATCTGGGTCTTCATAAAACCCAAAAAGTTTAATTTCGGATCGACTGTAAATTTCTCCCTTTAGATCGGAATGAAGATTAACTTTCAGAGGCCAAATTTGTACAGTAAATGTACGGATCTCTATTCCTTCTCGAATATTGCCTTTGTCATCTATCGGATCTTATTTATCCTTAGCTTTATATTATATTGTATATTTGTTCCCACTTTTTAATATGAAGGGTGATATGACCAGCGTTTAACTACCATTCAATTTGGTTACATTTTGTAAAACAAACTCACAGTTTTATTTATCGTTCATAACACATGACCATGTTTCAACTATGTGTGGACCAAAATTTCCTTTAACGTCAGGATCAAAATAAGATCCCTTCATTTAAATTTCACTGCTGGAATGAACTGTTTGGTTTGTTACTGGAGTTAGATTTACTGTCAAAGACTAGACAGGAACTGTAATTGTTATTTCTTTTTTTGTTTTCTTCGTATTTCCTGTGACGTCTTTTATATTCCTAGAATCTTCTACTATATAAGAAAATGTATAATTGTTCCCACTTTTTAAGGAATAAGAAGGTAAATCCAATATCAGTCCTCTACCAAGCTCTTTAATATTTTTTATCAACAATGGACATTTATCTTTTGAGTTTTTTAGGCACTCCCATCTTTGTAAAAGGTTCATTCTTAGATTTTCTTTCTAATCTGGATCGATAAACGATCCAGTAATTTCAATTTACTGACTTTAGTTAATTTTCATATTTTGGAAAGGTGTAATGGTCGCGATAATAGGCGAAACGAGTACTTCTATTGTTATTTCCTTTTAATCCTTTTTTGAATTTCCATTCTAATATTTTATATTTCGAGAATCCCAAGCTTCGAATAAAAAAGTATAAATTTTTCCTGTTTCAAGTGTGTAGGGAGGTATTACTATAATTTGTACATTTTTTCCATTCGTTACACTAGGTAATAAATTTGTGCAGTCTTCTGTTAAGCTTTCAATACAAGTCCATTTCGTAAGCGTTAAAGGACCATAACCATTTGGTTAGTCTGGGTCTTTATAGGAACCAATGAATTAGACGCTTTCAGTTACATTTACCGTTTTCTATTTGTCCGATGTAAGGTTGACTGAAAGAGGTGACAAAATGATACTGAAATTAAGATGTTTTTGAGTTTCTTTGATAATGCCTTTGTAATCGACAACTAATCTTTAGTCTCGGACTGTATAAGAAAATGAGTATTCTTATCCAGTTTCTAAAGTATATGGGGGAATTGTTAAAGTTTACTTCCCATTTTGGCCATTTTACGTTTTAACGTTTATAATTAAATTAGAACAATTTTCTTTTCCGTTTTTTAAGCAGGACCACGTTTCGATTATATGAGGACCAAAGGTAGGTTTCACATCTGGGTCTTCATAACTTCCTTCGATTTGAATTTCCTCCGTTGTTGTAATTTCTAAATTTTGTTTGGTACTTATGTTTACTTTAAGGGGCCGTATTCGAACATTAAAAATCTTATAATCCTCAACTTCTCTTGCTTTCCCTTCTTGATCTTTAATTTATTTAGAGTCTTTAATTTTATATGTGATATTGTATTTGCTTCCACTCTACAGGGAAAATGGTGGTAAAATTAAACGTTGGCTTCCATTTTTCAAATCTTATAGCTATTTTAATACATAAGAACAAATTTCTTCATCATCTTTTAAGCAATACCAACTTTAAATAATATGTGGACCATATCCTTTTTTTAGATCAGGATCTCTATACCTACCAAAAAGAGTGATTTGCTCATTTGAGTCTATGGTCTTACCTTTGTCGCTGCTTAGTTCAACATACAAAGGCATAATCTTTAACATAAATTGTACCTATGTTGCATTTTCTCTTGGCTTTTCTGTTTAATCGACCTTTTTCTGTGGATCTTATATTTAATAAATAATCGTATAATTTTTTCCTTACTCAAAGGTATATGGAGGTATTACTAATATTGATCTATTCTTTTCATCATTTATTTAAAACTGTTTTTCTATATTTTGACAGTTTTGTTTTCCATTTACGTTACACGACCATCTTTGAATTATAGTAGGATTGACTCCGAATTTTTTATCTGGATCATAAAAAGATCCTTCAATACGTACCTCGTTGCTAACTTCAATAAATTTCGAAGATGGTATTGATGATATGTTAATTAATAGTGGCAGCACATTAACATAAAAAGTTATGTTTTAAGTAACACTCTTATTTTTTCCGTTAAAATCCTTCAAGTTTCTAATATCTCTGACATTATAAAAAATTGTATAATTGTTTCCAGTTTCCAGTGAATAAGGTTGGATAGTTAAAGTCTATTGTTAATTCTTCATTGTTATATCATTAAGTATATTTGAACAACTTCGATTTCCATTCATGATGCAAGACCAGGAAGTAACCAAATTATTTCCAAATTTACTTTTTAGATCTGGATCTTCAAATGTTCCGTTGATTGAAATTTATTTATTAACTTCCACTGATTAATTCACATTATGATTAATTTTAGCAATCAATGGTTGTATAATAATCGTAATCTGGAGACTTTTTTTCGCTTCTTTTTTCATTTCCAAGGGATAACTGAAAAATTTTGAATCCTTTATTTCATATTAAAATGTGTAGATATTCCCACTCTCAAGCGTGTACGGTGGTAGGATCAAATTTTATCCCCCGGGTATACTGGAAATATTTTGTAATAAAGACGAACAATTTTTCTTTCCATTTTGAACACAAGACCATTTTTCTATAATATGTGAGCCATATTTCTGCTTCACATCGTGATCTACGTATGAGCCATTGATCAAAATCATTTGGTTTGCTGATGCTGTATCACGAGGCTGAGATTCCATAAAAATATCTAATGATCTCACCAGAATGGTATAAGTGATACTCTTCTCATCTTCCCTTGAATTTCCTTAATAGTCTTTTATATTCTTAATATCCGATGCTTTGTAAGTAAAAGTATAATTATTCCCACTTTCCAATATAAAGGGATCTATGGTTCCTATCAAACTGTTGTTTTGTTTTTTAAAATGACTTGTAATATCTGTGCAGTTATACTAATTATTTTTAAGGCAGGTCCAATTTTAAATTATATTTTTATTAGCATTTTCTTTGATATCTGGGTCTGTATATTATCCCTTCAATATAACAGTTTCATTACTATAGATTTTCAGGTCTTTATCAGGAAATATGTTTACTGTTAAGGGTTATACTATTATGGTCATAGATATTACTTTAGTGCCTTCTCTTTTGTTGCCAGAGTAATCTTTCACTTTCTTAGTATCCGTAGCTGTATACTAAAACGTGTATTTATTTCCGCTCTCCAGTGTAAATGGGGGAAACATCAACATTAAATTGTTACCGGATTCATTGATATATGAAAGTAAGTTATCACAATTCTCTTTTTCATTTTTGAAACACGACCATGTTTGAACAACATTTGGACTAAACTTGTTTCTTTCATCCGGGTCCTCATAAAAACCTTTAATCTCGACACTTTCACTAGCCTTAATTGTTCCGTTAGACTTTGACGTTATATTAACTTAAAAAGGTAGAATTTTTACAACAAGTGTTATATTTTTTTTATCAGATCGTTGCAATGCATCGTTTTATTGTATATCTCGACGATCCTTTGCCTCATAAAATATGGTATAATTGTTTCCACTTTCTAATGTAAAGGGGTGTAAAGTTAAGATTTGATTGCCAACACTAAAGTTTCTCAATAAGTAATTGCAATTTTCGTCGTTATTTTTTAAACATGTCCAAATTTCTACAATATTGGGATTTGACAGTTTTGTTACATCATAATCTTTATATGATCCAGAAATTTGAACAGTACTATTTGCAATTATAACTTGATCTTTCAAATTTGAAGTCATATTAACCTTAATTGGCAGCATTTTTATTTCAAAAGAGAGTGTTTTGAAGTATTCTCTATTTTTTCCATTATAGTCACTAACATTTCGAGTATCTTTGATTGTGTATGTAAAGGTGTAGTTGCTACCACTTTGTAAAGTATAAGGAGGGATCGTCAGGGTAGAATCTTTTTTGTTTATTTAAACAAATTTCAATAAATTTGTACACACTTAGTTTGTATTTTCGAGACACGACCACAACTACAAAATAGATTTACTAGCCCCTCCTGGCTCGTCTGGATCTTCATATGAACCTTTAATAATAAGTTCTTCAGTGGATTCTATACTTTCATTTTAAGAGGAGCTTATAAATATATCAACAGGAGAGATTGTTGTTTAAATAGAAATATTATGTTCTTTTTCCCTTTTATGACCTTCAAAGTCCACCAACTTTCGGTTATCTTCTACTTTGTAATAAAATGTGTAAATATTCCCACCTTTTAGTGTAAACGGCGGTAAAGTTAGCAATTAGCCTAACTCTTAATCTGTAGCATTTAAGGAGAAATTGCATTTCTCTTACGTGTTTGTTAAACATTTCCAAGTCTATATTATGTGACCACCAGTTTTTGTTTTAAAGTCGGGATCCTCATACAATCCAGTTAGAAGAACTTCATCATTAGTATTAACTATTAGCTTATTTGCACTAAGACTGATATTTATCGGTCGTATGATTACTGAAAAAGATAAATTTTTTTCATATTCCCTTTAGTTTCCATTTTCATCTTTAATATTCCGAAAATCTTTAACTGTATAGAAAAATGTGTAATTATTCCCTATTTCCAATGTGTAAGGAGGTAGGATTACTATTTACTCTTTTTCGGTTTCCGAAATCTTATCTGCCAATATATCTGAACACTTAGTTTTCTCTATATTCTTTGTGCAAGACCATGTTTCAACAATATGGTAGCCTTTCTGCTTAACATCAGGGTCTTAGTAAGAGCCATAAATTATTAGCTCCGTATCTGCTGTAATAACTTTATTTTCCTGTGGGGAGCTTAAATTTATAGTTAATGGTTATACCTTGACAGTAAATGAAATTTCTTTATGATCTTACCTTAAATTTCCTTCAGAATCTTTAGTTTTTCTAACATCAATAGCTTTGTATATTATTGTGTATTTACCGTATCCTAAAGTATAAGGAGGTATTGTTAATAATGAAGTATTTTCCTCCTCTATATAATTTTGCAATAAACTTGAGCATTTTTCCTTTTTATCCCTAAGGCAAGACCAAGTTTGAGATATATCTGGATTAAATTTTTCCTTTGAATCAGGGTCGTTGTAGCTTCCATTAATTTCAATTGATTAACTGGATAAGAATGTATCTCCCTCTTCCCAGTGAATTTCTGCTGATATATTACTAATCAAGGTTTCAAAAGTACGATTCTCTTTTGCTTTTCTCAGCTCTCCTTGATGATCCATAAGTTTCCTAGGATCTTCAACTATATAAATAAACGTGTATTTTTGTCCGGATTCTAATGTATGAGAAGGTAAAACCAAAGCTGAACTAATATCCGTTGTTTTAATATCATTTAATAAATCTGTACACTTGTCATCGCCATTTTTAAGACAACCCCAGGATTATCGAATGGCAGGATTTATTCTTGAGAAAGTGTCTGGATCTTCATACGATCCATTTAAATAAATTTCCTTGTTTACATAAACTTTTTGCGATTTGCTGGGTAGTAAATACGGTATAATAATTTACTGAACAAGAATTTAAACGCTAATATTAAATTTCTTTTCTCGTATTTTCCCCGTAGTATCTTTTATATCCCTTTTATCTTTAACTCCATATATTATTGTATAATTATTTCCAGCTCTGAAAGTGTATGCTGGCACTTGTAACTACTGATATCCTCCAGCTTGGTGTATATGTTCATTTTTTAACCTATGCGAACAAGTTGCGTTATCATTCTCAATGCAATGCCATGACTGTTTTACCAGTTCGCTTTTCCCATCTCTCACATCCGGATCGTAGTATGAACCAAAAATTTCTATATACTAATTAGCAAAATATTTAAATTCTGTTACGTTAACTTTTACTTCAAGAGGTGATACTTTGGCTTTGATTTTTATTTCTTTTTAAAAGCTTCTCCCAGGCTCTGAAACTTTGTAGATGATTCTGTAGACTATACCAGTTTAGAAGGTGTAAGCCGGTATTCTTAATATTGAGCTACTACCTTCATGAACTTCTTTCGGTAATAATTTATTGCAATTTGTGTTTTTTTTATAACGACATTCCCAGGTATCTTCTAAAAGATTGCTTTCATCTGGATCTTGAAACGTTCCACTAATTTCGATTTCTCCGTTTGCAAATATCTCTTTTTAAGTTCCATTTGGTGTTAATTGAATAGAAATGGGAGTTATTTATTTCTTGAGTCTTACAACTACTTATGAAATTATTTCATAATTAACGCCAACACCGCTACGTACGTCCATTGATTTTCCACATTTAGAACTATAGTTATTTATAGCATCTCTATAGGTTGCTGATACTAGTATGTAGCTTTCTCCATATGGCAAATATTTCATTGAAAGATCAATTGTTTTATTAAATTACTCTTGTGAACCTTTACGTTCTTTTTTTAAAAAGTTTTCATTACACTTAAATTTTTCATCATATTTAACTCGGTCACGAGTCACTTAAACGCAACATAAACGGAACACCGCTTTTTTTTCATTTCTTCTTTCTTCTAAGCATTCTGATTCGGTAAAATCCAAATTAGCTTGCAAAGTCACTTTATCAACTGTTTTGTCCACCTCAAATTATTAAACTTTATACAATGTTACTCCATAAAACATTATTCCCTTGCCTCCCCAAAGACGTCTTTCAGAGATTCCTCTAGTACCTTTCACAAACTCAACGCTGACGTTTCCAATGCACCTATAAAACGGCCTCTGCCGCTTCACTTTTAGACTATTAATTGTTACATAATAAAAGATAGTAGTTAGTATTATTGCTTAAATCTTCATGATATTTTCCTACTAATTTGTACGATCTTTAAGTTCAGCAATCAGTTTCTCATGTGGTTGGTTAGAGTGGATTAGTTTATCAAACATACGTCCAATAGTTCAGAATTCAGCATTAGAACTAAAATCAAAATAAGATTCTGAGCCTATAAAATCCGAGTTTGTTTCGTCGTTTTCTATGCCGTCATTGAAGCATCTCACGATGAGTTTCTTTTCTTTTTTTCTTTCTTTTTGAAGCTTTTAAAATCGGAGTTTGTTTTCAGGCATCAATGATGCCTTTCCTTCAAATTTCACGCCTTTCTCGATGAGTTCTTTGAGTTCTTTTATAATGAATTATGCCGAATATTAGAAGCGTGTAATATGACTTTCCATTCCTTCATTTCTTTATTTTAGGTATTATTAAATGCATTGTTAATTATTTGGATGTTATTAAAAGATATTTTGGAGAATATTATTTTCTATTTTCGGAACTTTTGTTATTTCTTATTCTCTTTGACAAGAATTTAGGTGCAAAATTTGTTTCATTTGTTTCATTTGTTTGGATTTGTTTCATAAAGAAAGCTCTTTATAAAATTATAGTTCGGCTTAACAACGAAAGCATGAG
>JAQIXM010000044.1:0-10287 GCA_034700385.1 Porcellio scaber | reverse complement strand
AACTCTGTGCCCCCCCCCCCACCCCCCCTCTAGCAGCCCCTTTTCAGATAAGTGAACAGCTACCAAATCAATTTCATTATGTTTCTAGTGTAGAACCTACTCATTATTTGTTTTTGTTTTGTTTTTTGTAAATATACATTTGTACTGAGCATATTCCTGAATAAAGAAATGAGAAATAATAATTATTATTATTATTAGTAGTAGTAGTAGTAGTAGTTAATAGTAATAGTAGTAGTACTTTACGAAAATAAATTTAACTTTCGTTTTTGCAGAGAGTAGAAGAAACAGTTGAAGAAACGCCATTGAAAGAAGAAGAAGAATTACTTGAAAAGGAAAAGGATGGAGATTTAGACCCCCTTAATAATAATAATAAGTCATTTAAATGTCCTAATTGTGACTACGCTTCTAATCTTAGACATGCTTTAACGCGGCATATGTTTGTACACTCGAACATCAAGTTAATTAATTGTCCTCAATGTGATTACGCATGCAATCGAAAAGAAAACTTGATCAAGCACTTGTTAAGGCATTCTGAAACCAATTCATTTAAATGTACTGAGTGTGAATTTGGTTGCAAGGCAAAGCAGGGCTTAGTCCGACATATGCTAATTCATTCTGAAACAAAATTGCATAAATGTATTCAGTGTGATTATACCTGTAATCGAAGAGAATACTTGACTAAGCACATGTTATCGCACTCGAAAATTAACCTATATAAATGTACTGATTGCGATTATGCTTGCAATTATAAGCACAGTTTAAGCAGACATATGTTAACACATTCTAAAGTTAAATTATTAAAATGTTCCCGATGTGATTATGCCTGTGGTCGAAAAGATAGCTTATCTGAACACATGTTAATTCACTCGGAAACAAAACTGTTTGCGTGTCCTGAATGTGGGTACAAGTGTAATCATAAACGTAGTTTAGAGAAACATATGTTAAATCACACTAATATCAAGTTATATCCGTGTACTCAATGTGATTATGGTTGCAATCGGAAGGAAAACTTGGCCAAGCATCTGTTAACACATTCCAAAGAAAAGGTATTTAAATGTTCCGAGTGTGAATTTGCTTGCAATGACAAACAAGGTTTAATTCGACATATGTTAACTCATACTAAAATTAAGTTACATAAATGTCCTCATTGTGATTATTCTTGTAACAGAAGAGAGTACTTAACTAAACACTTGTTATCACACTGTGGGTTAATGCTCTTTAAATGTAGTGAGTGTGAGTATGGTAGTAATTATAAACATAGTTTAAACAGACACATGGCAACGCATGCTAAGGGTATACCCTCTGAGGGTATTAAATCTTGAATGAGTAATACAACTGTAGTATTTACTATCAGTTTTCCTATAAGTTATAAAATGTTATAAAAAGTTTTCCTATAAGTTATAAAATATATTTTTCTTTGATGAATGGTTTCCTATGATGCATTTTTATACTCCTGTGTAGTATTGAATTTTGAAAGGTAAATTTGAAAATTTGTTACGGAGTACTACACAATTTTTACATACTAGAGTCTATTTCTTTAATTTTATTTATTTGAAAAATATTTAATAAACATTATTTTCACATGGTGTATTTTTTTAGCTATCTTGAGAGGAATTAAAATGGTACAAGAACAGCAGCAGTTATAGTTAGTTTACTTTCATTATATAAAATTTTATTTAAGATTATGGAAAACTAATCTTAATATATAGTGTGATTCAAAAAAGCGGGATATTTTGAAAATGAAATATATAAAAAAAAAATATTTAGATTCATTTACTGACGATTATTTATAGTAATAGTACAAAGTATGCCACTAACGAATTGTATACCCGACATTTATGTCTTGAAAATGACCTCCAGCTCTGCACAGACATTCCTGCAGTAAATTAAGGACATTTTACGAGGTTCGGCGTAACATTTTTTTGTATCGAACACCCTTGTAGTTGAATAGGATTTTGTTCATCCCAATTGTGGCTGACAATTTTGATGATTAACAAACTCATTGAAGTGGAAGTGCGCTTCATCCGACATCCACAGGAGGTGAAAGGAATTTTCGTGATCTTATTATAGGCATCGTTTGTTCACAGGTTTGGTGATCGTTAGGTTCGAGTTCTGGAAATTTTGTAACTTACAAGGATGGAATTTTAAATTCTTTTACAGCAGTCTTTAAAAACCCGTGATCGATGCAAATTTAAAGACTCAGCATGGTTGATCTGAACGTTGTGGGCCTCTAACGACAGTAGCTCTAGCAGCCGCAATTTTGTCTGCCGTATGAGTGGTTCTCGCACTACCTGCAGGTTTCTTCAAAGTCTAATCCGGTTCTTCAAAAACGCCTACCCATGTGTTAATTGCATGGGGAAGGAACAAGATTGTGATGTTCTAAATTGAAATTGCGAATTATTTTACGCGCCGCCTCAGAACAGTTATGTTTTTGTAAAATGCGCTGTCCATAAACCAAAGATGCTCACCACACCACTGCTCCATGGTAACTAATGGTAAGAGTTCGGTAACGGTGATCTTTTCAGTGGTATCAGCCTTCCAGTACCAGTGGCGTATGCTTAATTTTTTCGGACGGGGGTCTGTAATTCTGTCACATTATTTCGAATGATGAAAATAATTTGGGTAAGAATTAAAATTCCTTAGAATTTGCATGTGAGATGCAATATATTGAAGAAGTATTTTTAAGAGAATATTAGGAAGGTGGAAATAAGCTAACTTTTGAATAAATTTAAAATTAAATATAAAAAATTTAGAACTATATGTGTTTAAATTCATCTAACCTTTTTAAAAGTACTCAATGTGGATTTGACTGTGGATAGTAGTAGCAGATGTGTTGGGGAAGAGGAAATTAGGAGGAGGAGGTAATAATTAAGTTGAAGAATGGTAAATCAGCTGGTATAGATGGAATTACTTATGAAATGATCAAGAATGTAATTTACTGGATATGGATGTTATGTAACAAGGCGTTTGTGGAGGGTATAGTCCCGGAGAGTAGTAGTAGTAGTACCCTTTTATAAGGGTAAGGGAGATAATGGGAACTGCAGAAACTAAAGAGGAATTAGTTTATTGAGCGTGGTAGGAAATATATATGCTGGAAATTGGGTTAAATAAGTGAGTCGTGTGATTGAGGAGTTGATTGATGAACAAGGTGCCTCTAGGAGTGGTAGAGGATGTGTAGATCAAATATTCACATGGAAGCAAATGAGAGAAGTAATAGAATTTGTTTTTCGGTTTTACGAACTTGCAACAAATGTATGACAGAATTAATATGTGTGCTCTGTGGCTGGTGCTAATGATATATGGAGTTGATGGTAGGCTTTTGAATGGAATTAATAGCATGGATGTTGACAGTGAAGTATGTGTAAGAATAAATGGGGAAAAGAGTCGGTAGTTTAATTTATAAATAGTTGGGTAAGGCAGGAATGTGTTATGTCTCCATGGCTATTTAATTTTTATATGGATGGGGTGATGAAAGAATTTTAGATAAAGCTGGCAGGGAAGGGTGTTAGATTGATAGAGAATGGAGGGTAACTTGTGGTAGATAAACTCCCTCCTGTCCTCTTAAAGAGAGCTCAAAATCGTAACTGGAGAAGAATATCCTTTGGTTAACACTATTTTTGAAAATTATCATTCTATCCTAAAGTCTCTTGAAAAGAATCGAGGCAACTATACATCTTTTTCGGAGAAAGTTCCTTTTTCGAAAAATCAATCTCGGCCTTCTAAGAAGAAGCCTACTGTTTATAATGCCTCTTCTGGTAAAGGTGAGAAATCATCGAAAACATTCTCTGGAAAGAGTGCAACTGCAGATGCGGTAGTTTCCCCTTCCAAATCGGATCTTGTGAACTGCAAGTTGTGTGAGGGAAATCATTATATGACATCTTGCACAACATATCCTACTGCTCAAGCAAGGAGAAATCGCTGTGTCGAAGTTGTGCTGACTGCAGCAGCGTAAAGCATGACACAGAATTGTCCTGCTAAACAGTATAAACTACCTAGACTATGTGCGATTTGTAAAAATGAGTCCCACATAACAGCTTTCTGCAAAAGGTTTTAGCAGGAGCTTTCGTTCCAATGAAAATGTAGATTATTGTTCTACGTTTTATGCTTCCGATGCTTCACTGAGGTGAAAAAAGCATCTCGAAGCAACCTCTGCATAAATAATCGCACTTCTGAGTCCAACTGTATTTTACCTACTATGTCTCTCAAGGTAAGAAAGGGAGGGTAGACAATGTAATACCTATTCGTGTCTTAATCGTTTTTTTTGTGATACTGTGCTTCAAAATTTTGGTATTGGTATCAACTCACTGACTTCTTCTAATACTATTAAGACCTTTTTTAGAGAACAGGAAAGATCTATGAAGTCAGTAGGTCTTGACTTAAATATCTGTTGTGATAAGTTCTCTAAGTTTATATTGCCTCAAAGTCATGCAGCAAGAGTCGCTCAAAAAGGAATTCAAGTTTTTAGAACAAATCGGAGAAGATTCTTCGTCCAATATTTCACCACTGGACCCGGTGAATCGTTTAAATTTGTTCCCTGATGACAATGGTCTTATAAGGAGCAAAGGTCTTCTTTCAAGGTCCAACTATTATGATTTTGACGTTATAAATCCTATTTTACTAAGTAAACGACACCACCTTACACTCTTAATTATTCGAAATTCTCATTATAAGTGTAAACATCTCGGTGTAAACTCTCACTCATTCGAGATTGAGAGGAATTTGGATTACTACTGTTCGTTCTACAAATCTTTCAGACTGTATTGTTTGTAAGAAATACAACAACTTTTTTTTAACAATACCCTCGTTTTACCAACTTTTCAAGTGCTCAAGTAGAACTTTTTTCGTCCTTTCAAGCATGTAGGTGTCGATTTTTCAAAACATTGGTGGGTTAAGGTCAAAGGATCGACTCAAGCACAAAAAATGTTCGTTCTTGTATATACCTGCTTGAACATTCGTGCTATATACCTTGACCTGACCTGATATGTCTTCATCTTCATTTGTGCCGTCATTCAAGAGATTTTTTAGTCGTTTCGGAGTTCCTGATTTTTTGTACAGTGACAATCTTTTGTCCAGGTAGCAAATGCCGTCGAATTGTTTGTGGTGTTTGAGAATGGTAAAGAGTTCCTCCGAAAGAACCAGATTCAACATAGGCGCATACCCCTGTACATCCCTTGGGTCGGCAGCCTATGGGAGAGGATGGTTAGAACAGTAAAGACTTGTCTTTACAAGTCTATCGGTCGCTCATCTCTTGAATATTTTGATTTTTTTTTTTACCATTTTAGCAGACATATCAGATGCTATCAGTTCACGCCCACTTACTGTACATACACACATGTGGAAATGACATTATTCCATTGATACCGAATTGTTCTTTAAAACCTCATGCTAAAACTAGCATGGCTGTGCCAGGAACAGATTCCAGCGACCCGTTCTGGGAATCGCATGCTACATAAAAAAATATTTCACTTCAATCTCTGCAGAAATCGTGTGAGAGATTTGAAGAACTTCGAGCTAGATGGTATGAGTACCTCTGGAGTCTTCGAGAATCAAGACGTGACCTTTATCAAATAAAGTGGGACAACCTCGTCAAAGTTGATGATGTTGTCCTCATTCGAAGTCCAGTAAAGGATCGTCCTTGTTGGCAAATGGGAGGGGTCAAACTCTTGCTTCACGGGGATGGTGGAAAAGTTCGTTCTGTTTTTGTTCGTACTCCTTGGAGACAAGTAAATTTGTATCCCATAAAACATCTGTTTCCATTGAAGCTATCTTTAACTCACAGTGGAAATTGGCGTTCGGATGCTACAACTAATAATAGTCAAATAGCTCCAGTCGTAATGTCGTCCATTCCATCTGATCCTGTTTTGCCTCCTAATTCGACCCCATCTGATCCTGTTTTGCCTCCTAATTCGACCCCATCTGATCCTGTTTCGAACCAGCCATCCTGTCGAACAAAAAGAAAAGCTGCTATACTCGTAAGAACGCGTTTCGTCCACCAGGATTCTTCTGATTATTCTGAGTAGGTTTTAGTAGAAGGTGAGATGGCTCCTTTCTGAATGGGAACCATCTCGCCCGGGGAGAATTTTAAAATTGGATTCCTTTTGTATTAAACTATTCTTCTTGATATTGATATAATTTCTTATGGCATTTTTCCCTTCTTGCCTGTACCGTCTTTACACATACATTTATATTTTTTATCTACGTGAGAACGGGATTTTATTTTTGTTTAGGGTATCATTAGGCTGACAGATAGATCTGTTCAAGAAGCGCTGATTGTTTTGATCGTTATGTGAAGTGGATGTCTTAAAAATTCAATCGTTTCAAATGTTTATATTGTGAAAATATATTCGTTCTATTTGTGAAGATTGCTTTTTAAACACTATTAAGTGCTTCCTTATTATTATGTGGTGTGAGTGTTGCATTTAATCATATCATTTTTATTTTATTCAAATCCATAATGTTTGATTAAAAAATATGATCGACCATAGAACAACGTTTGTTCGTTTTTAAAAACTAAGTGTAATTGCTTAACGTCGATATTTACTGTTCTTGTTATAATATATTTTTTCATAAATTATTTATCGATTTAAAATATATCGATTAAAAACGTGGAGAATGAATAGTCTCAAACATCAAGATCTTCTAGCAAAGAAAGATTGTTCATCAAGAAAGAAAATCAGGTTAGTCTGTCTGTTTGAGGTTTTCTAATATAGAGTTTTCCCCGTTTTTACATATTTATTTATTTATTTATTTATTTATTTATTTACTCATTTCTTCTGTTACAAAATACATATAGAAATTTGAGTTCAATGGGTTCAAAGTAAGTTACGTCTGTTTATTTTCCTTTTTTCCACGGTTTCTTTACACCATTAATTTTTATTCCCTTTTTTAATATAGAATACTTCTCTATTTAAAAATAAGCTAGTTAATATAACTAATATTAACATTTTTTGAGAATATTCAATTATTTCTTTTATTTATTGTTCCTATTTCGATTTTGTCCTTTTCACCACATTGATTTTGCAAAGCGAGATCATTGTCGTTCGTTAAGGCGTCATCCTATTTTTTTCATTGTACATTAAAAGGACTTCTTTTTACTTTAATGTTGTACCACACCTTTTTAAAGTTTAATTTTGACTAGGTAAAACTTATTTTTTTGAGAAAAATTTAGGAATTTTTCATACTTATTCATTTTCACTTTTTGTGTTTTTGTTTTCGTTGAAAATTAGACTTTATGCAAAGAAATCGTAAGGTCGAAATTTACATTATTTAAATTAGCTCCGTGCCTTTATTTTGTCAACATAATTTCGTTCGTTTGTTCTTTGGTTCTATATAGGCTTATTGATAATATATTATTCCACTGATTTTCACTCGTAATGTAAAGGGCAGTAGAGTCGAAAATCAAGGTTCTAGTATTGTTTAGAATAACCCTTTCTTGCTATTTTATATTTCTTAGAACTTGAACTTTTTGTTAATCTTCATAGGCTTTTAAATTCAAATATTTACCACATATTTTCATATGCTACATCTTAAATTTTTACCGTTACTCAAATCAGGTGTTTTTGATGACCTTGAAATCTAAAATATTTATTTATTAATTGTTCTGAATTATTATTATTATTATTATTATTATTATTATTATTATTATTCTTATTATTATTATTATTATTATTATTATTATTATTATTATTATTATTATTATTATTATTATTATTATTTGCCGTTTCCAATTATTTTATCTTTGTTCATTTATTTATTTATTTTTTCTATTTTTGTCAAATTTGACATAACTTTTTCTATTTAATATTCGTTCAAATTTCCTTTGTTCTTATTTTTAAAAAAAGGTCCCTGGACAACGTTTCTGTAATCTCTGGACTCTTAGAGGATCTAGATAACACTTCCTTTATTGGCTTTGAAGCATCTAGAGACATTTCTGTTAAATAAAAAAATCAGCTTCTTCTCGAAGTAAAAAGGGAAATTGTCCCTACAAATAGACTTTGAATGGTTGCAAAGAAAGTAACTTTGTTTCTAAAACAGATTTTCTCCATTTTAAAGAGTCCAGAGAATGGTGCTTTGGTTCATCCTTTGATGGATGAAATATCTTCTTTTCTAAATCAAATAAGACAGCATGACTCTGACATTGAATCTTGTATCTGTGCTTCAGAATATTTTTCATACGATTAAGCCTTTTAAGATGAAAAAATAACTAATTCTGTTGAATATCATTTTCAAATGCAGAAAATTATTCAAAAACTTCTTCTATCCAATTTTTCTACTTTTCAGAAATCTTTTTATTGCCTAATCGGTCTAAAGGGGATTTTGTTTCACGGGTTGAGTTTCATGATATGATAAAGTCTTACCATGAAACAAGATTTGAAAATTTCTCCACTAAGGTATAAAAATTTTAGCGGATTAGATTAGATGATGGATTTGAGTTTTGTTCCTTTCTTTTGAATTTTGACAACATTTATGGATGTGAAACTGATATTATTGAAGCCGTGAAGCTTCAGTATTTGAAAAGTCATTTACCACATCTAGCTCTCAAAGATGTAGAACGTTTATCTAACATCGATATAAATTATGAGGTGGCAAGAAAGATTTTAGTCTTTATTTAGATGTCCCTTATATAATTGACACTCTCTTCCATAAAATCGATTCTGCACCTGTTCTAGACAACAAAAGCCTAGAAAAGGTTCTAATTTTTATTTCTGAAATTCGGGCTCATTTGTATTAGTAAAAAAAAGTTCGAATTAGATTTCTTGGAGAAAGAGACTGCTAGTAATAAGCTAGTCAGTCACCTTGTGGTAGATAAACTCTCTCCTGTCTTAAGAGAGCTCAAAATCATAACTGGAGAAAAATATCCTTCAGTTAACCCTATTTTCGAAAATTATCACTGTCCTTAAGCCTCTTGAAAAGAATCGAGGCAACTGTACATCTTTTTCGGAGTTTCTTCTTTGAAAAATCAATCTCAGCCTTCTAAGAAGATGTCTTCTGTTTATAATGTCTCTTCTGGGAAAGGTGAGAAAACTTCGAAAGCACTCACTGGAAAGAGTTCAACTGCAAATGCAGTAGTTTCCTCTTCCAAATCAGATCTTGTGAACTGCAAGTTGTGTGAGGGAGATCATTATACAACCTCTTGCATAACATATTCTACTCCTCAAGCGAGGAGATATCGTTGTGTTAAAGTTGGCAAATGTGCTGACTGCAGCAGAGTAAATCATGACAGGAAAATTGTCCTGCTAAACAGTATGGACTACCTTGATAATGTGTGATTTGTAAAAACAAGTTACACATAACAACTCTTATGCTCTGCTGGAGCAAAAGGTGGTAGCAGAAGCTTTCGTTCCAACGAAAATGCAGATGATTGTTCTTCGTCTTGGGTTTCAGATGCTTCACCTGAGGTGAAAAAAAGCATATCGAAGCATAAATAATCGCACTTCTATGTCTCTCAAGGTAAGAAAGGGAGACCAAGTAATACCTATTCGTGTCTTAATCTATTTTGAAAGCCAATCCACATATTTTTGTGATACTGTGCTTCAAAATTTGGATGTTGATATCAACTCCCTCTCTTCTTCTAATACTATTAAGACTTTTCAAGTAGAACAGGAAAGATCTATGAAGTCGGTAGATCTTGACTTAAATATCTGTTGTGATAAGTTTTCTAAACATCGTGTTTATATCGGCCCTAACTTAGATGTCTAATAGGTGCTATTAATGTCACTAGTACTAATGGATATAAAGTAGCATGCCGGAAGGCATGAAGATTTCGCTGGCAATATACAAGGTCTACTTGGGGTAGACGTGTTGAAACATTTTAACACTTTCGTATTATTGACTGCCTTGGTGGAAGTGCTATTGACACTTGCCATGGCTTTATTTCTTTCGGTTCTGTCAGAAAGTTTTTAACATCATCACAGATCAAAACGATCTTCGGTGCAAGGACACCCCAATCTCGTTCAAAGGTTTGTTCTAAAATTTGACGTAAGTCGTCTCTCGATATACATTCTTTTTTATTAAAATCTATAAATAAAGTTCCTAAACATGTGGTAAATTTAGAAGTCGAACCATCGTCTTCTTATTTCGAACCTTTATCCTATACTCATTCTGATGTTGACCTTGATCTTGGCCTTTAAAGCATGTATCGCCTTGAGTCTTTTGGAATTGATGAGGAAGACGACCAAAGTTCTATCGATACGGTTTACACTCAGAAATTCCTAGAAAACATATGCTTTAAGGACGGACGCTACCATGTCGAACTCACATGGTATGAAGAAATCCTTAAGTCAGAGC
>JAQIXM010000043.1:0-10380 GCA_034700385.1 Porcellio scaber | reverse complement strand
AAAAAAAAAAAATTTTTTTTTTTTATTTTTTTTTTTAAAAAGTAAAAAAATTATTTTTTTTTTTTTTTTTTTTTTTTTTTTTACAACATACAAAATTTGGATAAAGACACGTAAAGAATAATACAAGAACAGACCATTTACAGGTGAATTCATATTACAATTGCTTGCTAAAATATTTACAAAGGAGATTCATTATAACCCATCCTCATCAAGTTAACCATGCTATGTATTAGATCGCATGTGACTATTTTTCGTTCTTGAGAAATTTCGGGAGGCATGAGTAAACGCTCAATACCCTGAACGTAATGCCATAATTTTTTCTTTTCGCTATTCTCCAGGGGACAATCACGAATTTCCTCAATAAATTGTTTAGAGGATTCGGGAACAACTACTGACAACTCCGGAAAACTGTTAGGACTGTATTCTACTATATTTCCTAAAACATTTTCATATTTCAGATGGGAAGAACTCACTACTGGCAAAGGATCAAACTCTCTCAACTGATAAGGAGTTAATATTTCATCATGGGAGAGCAAATCTTCAACCGGAACAGACTTAGTGTCATCATCGGTGATTTTATCAGAAGCATGAGCACCTACATCAAAATCAATAAGAAATCCCTGGTTTGAGTCAGACCCCCTCGGAAAACTTAAGTCCACTGAACTTAAGTCTAAATTAACATTTGTAGAGGTAGACACTTCAGAGACCACCGTCGTGGAGCTAATTAGAGGAGTGGGAGGCACAGGAACCCCAGAAGGTTCAGATTGGGATGCAGGTACTAACGGGAGCTTAACAAAACCATCTATTAAGGCCGAGTTTTCGCACAAGATCCCAGGTAATGGTGTCTTGATTCGAGGGTTGAGCCAATGTGTATTATAAGGTTGAATAGCCTCCATAAACAAGATTATACACCTAGGGGTATAATGCAATCCATCAGCCACCATGGCAGGGAACTTCAACTCATCACTTCGTCCAACAATATACCTATAATGAGGAGCTGATTTCGTCGAGGTTTTACAATGGTTTCTCACGAAATGATTGAAAGCATGGTGGATCATCAACACCCGCTTACTTTTCCATATGCAAGTTTGATTATCTGTTAATTGGTGGCTCAACTGCCACACTTCACGAGCCATCCGGGCTAGATTGTTGTGTGAATACAAAGGATGATGATTTATAAGAGGAAAAATAACCCCAGCCTGATCAGAATAGTGTTTGGTAATAGTACATAAATTAAATTGATATATATCCTTAATACTAGGAACAATTAAGTAAATTTGTACCTTATGATTAATTAGAGAACAAAAATTATTAACTTTAGACATAAATGACATTATTTCTTGCAAGTTACTTTGCCCATTCCGGGTGACTAACTTAACTGTCGGCATCTCCTCTAACGGGACTTTCTTCCAAAAATATGATGTTAGACCCATTAACAAGATTATATCAGTCTGCCGATTCATCAACCGTCTGATGGCCTCCTCGGAATTGATCAAACTCCTCCCGTGCACCACATCCGTCCTCATTCTGATGTTGTACCTCCCCTCCAATTCTTCCTTGGAATGCACAAAAGCCATAACCTCGGAATCTCCAACGACTAAAAGGTGAGTCATCTGAAAAGCATCATATATCTTTATAATAATTGTAACAACAGACGGTACATAAATGTAAAATAAATGATAAAAGAATAAATGAATCATAACACTGGCAGATTGGTCTGTAAAAGAACATTAGACTTAACCATAAAAATACTAACAACCAAGTATTGTTAACCCCCGTCAATATTTTTTTTTTTTTTTTTTTTTTTTTTTTTTTTTTTTTTTTTTTTTTTTTTTTTTTTTTTACATAATCATGGTCAACTACAGTAATTACAATCTTTACCCCTTTACACAAGACATTTTATCTAAAGACTATTTATTCATTATAATTAAGCTTTCATTTTAGGATTTTATATTAACAGAATTACTTTAAAACATATTCCAAAGCCCTTTCCATTATATGATCAAAATTAGGAACCGGGCCTCTAGACCTTGTTCTAGGCCCGACGGCCATACTAATAGTATTAGTAACATTAGTTTCATTATTCCTGGTCGGGGTTATATTTTTATGACTATCCCTATATGGGTCATGACAATAATCATCCATTGTGATTCTCCCCACCGCCCCATCTGAATCATTTATAGTGAAATTATTTTCGGGAAAGCTAAGATCAGAAAAATTTTCACCCGATTGCAAACTATCTCGAACGGTATTGAGAAAACCTAAAAAGCTACTTAGAGGTGATACGGCGGATGATCCCGGATTAGAAAAATTAAATGGAGGTGAATTGTCATCCTCACATTCCTCCCTATGTTCAACCCTACATAAAAACCGTTGAACTGCACAATCTAGGGATATCCGCCGTCTGGATTCACAAGTGGGATCACTCGCAAGGAAAGACTCTGTGAACTCGGTATCCACCTGATTCAGCGGACTTCCGTGGCAAGAACTAGGTTCAGAAGGATCCTCCACCTGACTATAGTTACCAGTTAATACCGGGATACTACCATATTCGCCTGGTGTCGGTATATCATAAATAAATTCAGAATTATTAGATAATGTATTATTCCCAACAACGGGAACCAGATTCGGTTTTCCAAAACCTAATTGTGCATATTCGCTTATGGATAAGGGAGAGTTATTCACAAACCCTAGAAAATTATCACTATCATCATCGGAATCCCCAAACAAATCATCTATCAATTCCTCAGTTTCAACCTCTTCTGACACGTCAACACAATTGGGGAAATCATCAACTCGACCCGGTTCAATAGGCAATTCCTCCGCCAGTAATTCTCGAAAATGAAGATTATTCAATAAATAGCGAGGAACATCCACCCACGGCCTCAACTGAGAATAATGTGCCTGAATTTTTCGATCCAACTCAGTTTGTCTGGAAATAATATAAGTTATACTATTTTTGTGAGCTTGGCGTATGACAAAAGGACCCGAGTATCTCATCTTGAACTTATTAATAACCAGGTTGCCCGGCATATGAACTTTGTAAGCCACCTTATCTCCCACTTGATACGGAGAAAAATTCTTGGATGGGTCACGCCAATACTGCTGATGACACGGATTATGTTTATCATGAGCATGCATCAGGAGAGTCTCTGAAGGAGTGGCACCAACAGACGAGTGCCATGTGTGATTATAAGTAATGACCGCTTGAGGTAATAATTCATCCCACACAGCGGGATTCTCATTAGCCAAGGATCGCAATAACTGTAATAACGTCCTATTAACTCTCTCCGTGACACCATTACATTGTGGCATGTGACTGGAGATGACTACATGCTCTATGCCAAAGTCATTCAAGACATTCCTAAATGATTCCCCCATGAACTCTAAACCTCTATCACTCAAAAGGCGCTCAGGACTATTTAATAAAAAGGGTAATATCTTATATTTAAAAGCATCAGCTACTGTTTGACTAGTTTTATTGTTAATTGGGACTACAGTAATAAATTTAGAATAATGGTCAATTGCCACCAAACAATATCCATGGTTCTTTCTGGTGCGTGGCAATTGTAACAGATCAACTGCTAACAATTCATAAGGATAAGAGGAATTTATTTTCAAAACCGGAGGCTTAGCTATATTCGGGCATGCCTTGGCCAACTGACAATGGGGACAAGATCTACATACATCGGTAACTATCTGATTTACACGAGGATGCCAAAACTCCTCATAGATAAGTGAAAGAAGTTTGTTTCTGCCCAAGTGTCCATAATCTACATGATATTGGACTATCATAGAAACCAGACAGGAAAAAGGAATGATTAACTTGTCTTTACCCTGATGTTGTGCATATAAAACACCTTCATAAATAATCAAGTTTTCCCTCATGGATTTAAACATATCCAGTGACCTCGGCCATCTAACGATTGGCAATCCATTATTAACAACTTTATACAAACTTTTACTAATTTTATCATTTTTCTGTTGGTTTTTAACTATATCAACCTCTATGGTGGAATTATAACAAAAAGTAGATTTTTCAGGAAAAGAAGAATAAACACATTTTTTAACTTTGATTATATTGATTGGTACTGTACTATTTTTAACGAATTTCTCAGAATTTGGTAACAAAAGATTATAATGAATCCCCGACAAGCAAGAAAGAACACATATGTCCGGGGACTCAGAACCATATTTTAGCGGTTTGGTACTGCTGTAATATACCAGTACTTGACACTTCCTTGAATCTGCAAAAGCTTGTATACATTCGGGAATGGGCAATTGACCTGGATGAGATAAAGAACGCAACTTCTTATGAATGTTTCGTCCTTTCAAATTATAGGTTTGAGGATCTTTGAGTAACATTGCGACTATGTTTTCTCTGATCGTCAGATGGAAATCGTCAGACCCATTAAGCCAATGTGCAAAACACATGAAAAGAGAATCACCTCCCCCTGGCATAACTATTGGCGTATAACCTTGTGGAATATAACTTTTACTAAATCCAGCAACTGGTGACATTTCAACATCTTCCAGTTCCTCCCCGACTGCTGGTGATCGAGATAAGGCATCGGCAATTATATTCTTTCTACCGCTAATATGGTGCACTTGAAAATTATATTCGGAAAATTCATCCAGAGTGCGTGCAATTCGACCATCGGCAGCCGACATATTATGTAAATATTGTAATGGTTCATGATCACTATAGATTATGAATTCCTTTTCATTACATAGGAAAGGACGTAATGCTTTGACGGACCACCGGAGAGCCGCCAACTCACGCTCGACCGTGGAATATTTCTTTTGCGTATCCGAAAACGTCATTGAGATAAAAGCTATGGGTCTATTAACTTCTCCCTGCTGTTGTGAAAGGACAGCCCCAGCTCCAATCTTAGAAGCATCCACACATAATTCAAGTGGTGGTGCGTCTGGACTATAATTTGGAAAAGCCAGCAAGGTAGGACTTACTAATGCAGCTTTCAATTTCTCAAAGGCTTCCTGGCATTCCGGGGTCCAACGCACTATACGACCACCAGTCTGACAAGACAAGGGTTTGGCTATGGAAGAGCAATGATGAATATGGCGTCGATAAAAATTTACCATGCCAAGAAATTGCCTTAAGTGTCTCACAGTGGTAGGAGTCTGAAATTCCCGCACACCAACCAGATTCTTCTCAAGTGGCAAAATACCCTGACTATCTATGCGGTGTCCTAAAAAATCCACGGACTCTCGACACAGTCTAGTCTTACTAGGTTTCAGCTTGAACCCTTTTTCTTTTAGAGCTTTTAGGACCTTGGCCAATGATTGAATATGTTGGTCAAAGGTTTGGGACCGAATGATTATGTCATCAAGATAGGCCATAACTTCTGTCCACGAAATGCCTGACAAAGCCAGCATCATACCCCTCTGAAACGTTGCTGGGCCTCCCTTTACCCCAAATGGCATCCGAAGGAACTCATAGTGAGATAATGGAGTTGAAAAAGCAGTTTTTTCAACACTACCTTCAGCCATCTCTATTTGGTAATATCCACGTACTAAATCAATAGTAGAGAATATTTTTGCTCCCGACATATTATATATAGAATCTATAAGATTCGGCAAAGGGAAAGCGTCCCCTTTTGTATGTTTATTCAAAGCACGATAGTCTATACAAAGACGTAAACTACCATCAGGCTTACGTACAGGAACGACAGGAGCCGAATAGGGTGAATTACTTTTACGAATAATTCCGCCCTCTTCAAGCTCATTACATTGTCGTTGAATTTCTTGGGCTATCGGTCCTTGGAACCTCCTAACTGGTACATGAACAGGCCTATCAGTGGTGAGCTCGATGTGGTGTTGCACATTATTTGCAAGCCCCACATCATCATCACCCATACTGAGAACCACAGCATATTGTTGAAGTAAGGTAATCAACCGTTCCTTTTCCGTTTCACTCAACTGACTTTTCGAAACTTCGAACTCCTCATATATCCGTTCTCGATTCCAATATGTATCATGCACCGAAGCATCTTCCAGTTCACTGGGCCAAATACTATTTATGCGAAGACCTGTGGTTTCCATAATAGGAAAAGCAGAACCCACCGAAAAACCCTTGGGAATGAATTGTGATCTATCACTACAATTATATAATGCAACGACCACATGATCGTGTTCCCGAAGAATGCCGGGGAACACACCCAAATTATGCTCCTCAACACCTTCCAGATAGAAGGTGTGCCACGAATATGTAGTATTGCAAAGGTTTATAGGAACAAACTTACACTGATTCGCCCCCACTTCTGTATTCTCGCTAGTACGAGGTTCTACATGAACATTAGGTTTGGTCGGATCTGTAGCTACTACGATCAACTTTTCCTCATCCCTCAATAAAAGTTGATAAGTTGACATATCGGGAAGAAGATTATTAGATCGCAACAACGGAACCCCCAAAATAATTGATTCTTCCATATATTCAGAAGGAACTATATAAAATTCAGATTCCCTAGTAATAAAACCGCTCCTAAAACGAAGACTTAAATTCACAAACTGATGAATTTTTATAGCGATATGGCCTATACCACTAATATTACTAACCTGAGATGGGTGTCTTTCAACACCCACCAAATTATCCACAACAGAGGCTTTAATAAGATTAACACATGCCCCATTATCAATCAAACAATTAAAAATATAGTCAGAGTATCCATCTATTGCGACATCCGTATATAACGGTTGACTATCCGCGCGACTAAATTGAATTTGCACAGTTTGCCCCTCTGACTCAATTGGTTGGGTCATAGTGTCCAAAACATCAGACTCCTCCGCAGCATGACCCACAACTACGGAGTCTAATAGTTTAACGATCGTCTTGCGCACGCTCCGGGTTCATGTGCTTCATCACATGAATCGCAATTATCTCTTTTCTTGTCCCATTGACGACCACCTCGTTGCGGCAATGGGCCCTCTCGATCCAATGATCGTGAATTTACACTACGGGGGCAATCAATTCCCAAATGTCCAGCAGAGCAATAAGGACAGTGCATCTTCAATTCTCGACCCTCCAGATTACGCTGCTGGGACTGTTCTTGTTTCACCAACCTTTTTGTACAATGTTCATACTTATGCCCCTTCTGTCGGCAATATGGACAGATGCCATTATATGCAAAACACTCACTTAGTACATGATTATCTTTCCCACAGTGAGTACAAAATCTCTCTTCTCGGGAGCCCTTACTGTCGGTTTCAAACTTACCAGACTTTCGGGGTGAACCACGACCGCTCTCACTCCTCCGTCGGGGTCGATTCTGATTAATTGGATTACTGGATTCCGTACTGGCAAAAGCTACTTCAACTGGGTCAACTTCTGGTCCAGCCATTGAACTTATTTTCCTTTGGTAAGGTTTTTTCATTTCCTCCCAATTGTTCCTACGGTTGGGTTGGGTTTTTACCTGCGATATGGTAATCACCTCAGTTTCCCCTGGCGCCGATGGACATTTATCGGGAAACAATTCCTTAAAATGCTTATTAGCCAACCTGACTAATTGATCAAAATGGATCTGTTGCCCAGTGGATCCTTCATAATTGAGGATGTAATCATGTATACGTTGCTCTACTTCTGCAGGCATATTATGCAAGAAAACTCGACGTAAATGTTCATGCGTCCGCATATGTACACCAGGAAAAGCTCGATCTGCCAATTGTTCCAGGCGAAGGGCAAATAAATTAATCGTTTCGCCAGGTTTCCGCTTGACTAACATAAAATCTTGAACAGCCTGTTCTTTTATTAATTTAGATTCATAATCCCACCACTGAAGTAAATCTTCCCTCAAGGCTCCATAAGTTGTATCCTCTTTAACTATCTGATCATACAAATCGAGATAAGCGCCCTCCAATTGGTTCCCAAGAATTATTATCCAATCCTCTTGTTGGTCCGGATACGTGACTTCACAATATCTTTCAAAATGTCTTAAGAACGTTCGAAAATTATGTTCCTTGGCGGCATTAAACTTCCGAGGGAGTACAGCTTTAGGCTTAAACGCCCGGGTCATTAACTTGGTCAACATATCGATAGATCTACTATTTTCTGCAACCTGTTTTTCTATTGTTCCCAAGTTTGACTCAGAAACACCAAGTGGATTCTGCAATGTAGCGGTTGATACTTTATTAGAACCACCAACTACAGACGACATTACACTAGACATGTACATAGGAGTCGTTTGACTAACTGTGCTAAAGGACGCAATCGAGCCAATCTTATCCATAACAGGAATTCGACTGGCCAAAAAAGGTAACCCTTCCCTTTTTGGTGACATAACAAACTGTACCTGCGGTTTTTGCCCATTCCGGGTCTGTCTATCTCGGACCCCAGAATTTTCTGGACCCATACTTTGGAATGGAAACTGAAGATGTCCACTATCATGTCTCCTCTTATTATCCTCCACAGACTTTCGGTCCAACAAAACTTCCAATCTCTGTCGTGCCCTAGTCTCCGCCTCTCGCACTTCCCTTTCCTCCTGCAACTGTCTCAGCGTATCAGCCTGAGAAGCAGTGATTCTCCTTAACTCCCTCTCGAACATCATCCTATCTTGCCTATCCAGCGGCTGCTCAATCCCATTATTTCTATCCTGTTCCCCATCTTGACTATTATCACGTTGAGTCGATGTGGACATATTTAAACTGGTTAGAATATCAGCAAACATTCCAGATCCCTTTTCTGTAATTGGGTTTTCTTCATCACTGGCTTGCGACAATGACATTTCCACAATTATTACTTCTACAAGGTAGGAAGAAGTACAGAGAGAAAAAAAACTCTTAAAAGAAAGAAAGTGAAAAGAATTCAGTTAAAATTTTTCAAAAAGATAGTCAAGGAACCACAACAAAGGAACAAACCAAGCGACCAATTTAATTATATCAGACTTTTCACGAAGACATCCTGGCAAGGTCGCCACTTATGTTACGGTGAGATGGACGACCAAGGACTTACCAAGGAAAAAGAAGAATATACTGACTATCTTCTACTCCAATAATACCCTCAGCGCTGGGTCCTTACCCTTAATTCTTTTGTTCTAAATTTAATAATAATCTGGTTTTTGTTACTTTATTACGCAACGGAGAATCGATACTCAGGTTTTATGGGTGAGGATGTCTTCGGCCTACTCATAAGGATTATCAATTTGCCTATCCTATCACAAGCTAGAAATGACCTCCTTCCGCCTCTCTCTTTTTCTTTCTTTCCTTCCTTAACCTTCCTTTTCCTTCCTCACTATATTATACAAATCAACAGTCACTAGGTTCCTCCAAGTTACAGATGACGAATGGACAATTTAGATATTTATTTATTTAAATTTTTTTTTTTTTTTTTTTTTACATGAAATATACATTTCGTTTTCCTTTCGATAAACGACTAAATTTAATAAGCAACCTGTATAATTTTTCAAAGACATATTTGTTTTAAATATTACACAGAAACGCACAAATGTAATTTAAAGAACGCAAACAAGGCTTAACTGCACTTTACGACTTTATTTTCATATAGTGTTTCAAATTTGAATATCGTCACATTTATTTGGTGCGTAATTAAGCTCACAATCGAAATAATAGTAAAAATAACAGTAATTTATTTTATAATATGTAATAATTTAGTACTTATTATACTGATATATCTACGGAATCTTATAAATTTTGCGAGGTAACGATATTAGGATCATGAAACTGAGGTGTGTGAATGGATGAAAATGGTCTTGAATTAAATTTGATAAAAGAGAGATATGGTAGCCCTAATACCTAAGGTAACAAAAAAAAATCAAGCAAAATGATATCTAGATAGCTCCACTTAAGTGGAAGCTTCTTTCAAATTATTTTATCGAATTTTTATATATTAATTTCATTTGTTTTTGTATCGTCATAGTGTGAAATAATATATAGACTGAAGTTCTCATATATACAATATTGATAAGATTAAGGAATAAAAAAAAAACTGTCATCTTTGTACTTAAACATTTTCTCATTTTATCTTATAGTTCTGATAAAACAAGAGAGGAAATTACATTTTGCAATGCCTTCAGATAATGCAGTTTAAAATAATATTTTAGAACATCAGCGTAGTAACAACGAAGGAAGAAAGTTCACTATTATTTGCTTTTGTAGCACCGCAGAAAGTGGGAGAGTTAATACTTATATTATTTAGAAGTTATAAATAAAGCAAAATGAATCTAGCAAATGTCGGAATTATTATTTTATCCATTTTACAAACAATTGGTGCCATTTTTATGTCAATAGTTTACGCTTTGGAAGCTCTCTTCCTCAGCTTTGTTCCTCGATCCTTCCGAAGGGCCGACATAACCGGTAAAATTGCTTTAATTACCGGAGCAGGATCGGGAATTGGAAGACGTGTTGCCC
>JAQIXM010000042.1:0-10476 GCA_034700385.1 Porcellio scaber | reverse complement strand
CTGGTTTAATAAAAGAAAAGTTAATTGAGTTATAGGTTGGTGAAATTAATTTTTGAAATAGAAGGAATAATTAGGGCATTAAATGAAACGCAACAATTCCATATGATATTTTTTAGTTTTTAATGTATAATAATACCTTGTGCGGATTTGTATGTGGAAGTATTGGGATTGTCACTCCTACAGACTGAAGTTTGATAAATTTTGAAAAAATTAAGTGAATTATAGGTATTATTACATACGAGAAACCAGATACCTATAAATTGTTTAAACTTTGATTCTTCTAAACAAGTTCTTGGGAATGCTTTGAATTTAATTTAAACACTCAAAGGTTATCCTTTCTTCGAAGTGATAACTTGACAAACATAAATGATTGAGATACTTTTGTTTATAATGTGTCTAAAATACAATTTTAGCTGAAGCCCAATTTATGAACACAAGGTCTGGATGATCAATAATTAATGTATTAGGTTTTAAATTAAAGATAGTATAATGTAATTGCTTATTGTAATTTAGAAATGTGAAGAATATTTTATTATTTGACGAGGTTAGTAGGAACTAAAAATTTCTACAGGAAGATGCTTTGTTACCAATCTAAAGGTAGCACATTACCCATTTAAAACTAAACTTGCCATGTTTTGAATTATGATAATCCTGAATTATGTTGTTACGGAGAGAACTGTGACTTGAGACTTCCCAAAGAAGAACAATGATGACTGGCGAGAGCTTAAGCGTGTGACACTCAATCTCAAGCCCAAATAATAAGAAGTTTAGTATAACAACGGGTACGATGGCCGGATCTCCTTGCATCCTCCTTCAGGATGTTAAAGGTGCCCACACCACTAAAGAATTTAATTAGACTCTAAAGCGACGAGTATTACGATTGTCTTGATAACAGCAACTTCCTCAGTCATAAACAGACAGACTATATGTGCTTCTGAATTCAGCAAAGAAAAGATCTAAACTACAGAAAACAACAGGAACCAAACCTCGAAATAAAAAGGCGGTGCGAGTGTTTTCTCTATAATAAATTATGATTAATTACAACTCATCATAGATGCGTGAGACTAAAATATACTACCGTGCATCACCACACGGAATTACATACATCAGACACATCTACTTTAAGCTTAAAGGGATGGATTCTAAAAAAAAAAAAGTACGAAATTCGCAAATGAAATGAACTTGACCAAGCTATTAGCATACTAACAATATTTATATAATAATATTTAATTAAAGATTTGGACAAGTATAATATATATTATTTTTAATATGATTAAATAAACGATTGTATTAGTATAATATTATTTATTTAAAGATTTGGACAAGTATAATATATAGTATTTTTAATATGATTAAATAAATGATTGTATTAGTTATTGTATATGAATAACTTTTAAACAAAAATGTTTACATAAGGTGCACTTAACTATGGTTAAATTTCATGTGCAATATGACCAATTGGGACTTGTTTTCAAACCACTCTATTCTTCTATATGACCATCAATCCAGGAATGATTAGTACCCTCTCCCTCAGAAATATGAGAAGAAAGGCCTCAGATGATTAAGTGGACAGGTTTGGATTATATCCCAATAGTAACGTCCAGGTGGTATTATATTCCAACTACTGGAGTCTGACTAATTCCAGGTCCAAAATATGTGGATTACTTTCAAACGGATCCAAGATATGCAGCCTTATGAAAACATTGATTAAATTGCAACAATCATACACAAAAAAATCAATACATTCATATTCAATCAACCCCCTCTGAGATTTTAACAATTACCCTTAAATTGGGCAATGCTACCTTTTGAGACTATCTATTAATTGGAGTGAGAATTGTAAGAACTTATTACAAATTAAATTTAAAACCATCTAACTGTGGGAGTAGAGAAAGAAATGATTTGGTAATATCAGTCAAATTCACAAAAATAATGATGACAATAAGAAAAGCCCAGAAAAAAATGATGGCTAATATTTCACCACTTGACTACTTGATGCTGAAGACTCTTCCAGTTCATCTTATTATATGTTTACTTGGGACACTTGTCGGTAATAAGTTTTTGGATAATAACCAGCAAAATGGCGCATTATTACATTAGGAAGATTCTGTCTTAACAACAAACATCATACATTCATTCCACACACATATACCGGGGAATAGCATGAAGGTCAGGAGTTAGACTAAGACTATTTTAAATAAATAAATGCAAAAATATGAGTTCTTGAGAACAAATTCCAAAAGTCTTGAATTGTTATGAATGAAAACATAGCGACTATCTACTATAGAAGTTATATCAATATAGAGTAGCCTAATTAAATTATCAATTCACATTAAATTATGTTCCACCAAGCAGATGATCATACATAGCAGCCATGTGTTGCCACATGCAAGCACATACAAAACATGCACTTTTTACAATGGAACAACAACTATATACAAATGAAAATATATAACAAGAATTTCTCATTAATTCCTAATATGAATATATGTTTCTGATATTTCTTTAAATTTTAATTGTTATTTTTACAGAGAGAGAGAGTGGGATTATTTGAACTGTTAAGAGAGCTCAATTGGCTCCTAATATTAAACGAGGGAGGTTACATAGATTATAAGATTTTTTTAAAGGGGAGAATATTTATAAAAATGAGAACATTGTTATATAAATAAATTGTAAAATTATTCAATTATAAATAACACAATCAACTATAAAATTTGGATTATGTTCGTTTGTGTTCTCCCTGCATGAAGGCATCTGATAATGATGACAATTCTTCCTCCAGTTCATTCAACTAATAAGACAAAAGACTATGGGGAAAGTATAAGAAGATATTCTGTAGTATTTTGATAAAACAATGTTCATAAATGAATAATAACATGAACAATAAACTTGTAGTTTGTTATATGGAAAAAAACTTTATTACATACAGATAAGATTATTAAATTTTTTAAATTAATACGGTTTAGTGTAAAATAACATTTTTATTTAATATAATAAAGAATATTTAACAATGAATCCATAGATAATAATACATGCACTACAGATTATTATTATTATTATTTTAAGGACCAAATCCTTGACCGTAATTACAAACATTAATTAGAAAATACTCTAAACCCATAAGGTGAATTCATGATAGTTATGCCTGGATTCACTAGAGCATGTGTGCTTCTAGCCTGGTAAAGCCTATTAGGAGGGATTATGCAAGAGTCCTCAAAATACTCGCCACCATGATTCATTCCAATCCTGCTCTCGACATCCATTGATTCTCTATCATTTTACACAATCAAGGTTAAAACTGGACAAAGTAGAATTTAATGTACTCTGAACTTTATTGGGTAAGTCAAGAGACTGAGTAAAATTGGGAAGTTTAGGTGTTAAAGAACTCTTCAACAACCTGTAATGTACTCATGATGTGTAAGACAAATAACATATGTGTGGAGAGACCCCACCATAGATTATAGTTGATTCGCTAGCATGATACACTCGTACCTGACTATGCATTATTTCAGCAAATACCTGAATTATTTCAGGAATGGTTGTGACAATAGCTGCAACCTTTCCTGAGTCTTCCTTCCATGGAGATTATATCAGCTAGGGTCTTCATTTAGCAAAGTAACTAAACTCTTTCTTATCTCAAGAGGATAATTATCAGTCCTCAGACTAATATGAAAAGCATCTGAAAAGAGAATTACACCCTCCAGGAAAGGTTGTCTAAAACCAAAGGAACATTTGGGCAAGGTATATTTGCCCCTTGGTTTCTTGTTTTTTTCACCTTCCCACACTCATTAATCTGAGGAGGGGGTTTCAGGCATAAACTTTGCCTTCAGAAATTTGATGGGAACGGCTTTTTCTATCAATGTTTTTGGATGGGTCAGAGTGTCAAACACAGAAATATCTGGGTGACTAGATTTCTTTGCCATAGGATCCTTAACAACGGAATTTCCGAGTTGTTTTAAAGATGGACTATTTTCACATGCAACTGCTTCCGGTGTTTCATTCTGTGATTCATGTATCCCTTCTCTCTGGCGATTACTATTTCGCTGGGGTGTTGGGGCTTCTCATCTTACAAGTTGAGAACCACCACTACCTGGACAATTTTTCCTCAGATGTCCAACAGCTTGGAGGGCAGTGAAGACGATTTGCTGAATTATTTAGTTTCTTTTGCCTTTTGGCTTGGATTATCTAACGGTTTTGGCATTGTTCATAAGTAGGACCCTTCTGCCAACAATACGGACAAATGCCATTATGAAGTAGGTAGTCAGAAAGAACATGATTATTTTTGCCACAATATGGGCATAATAGTGCATTTCTTTCTATGGTGGTGATTTTTTTCCTTCTGAGGCGAGCCATTGGATCTTCACCAACCATTTTTACAGTTAGGTTGGTACCATTTATCTTGACTATTAAGAGTTTTTTTAGTAGAAGATAGAGTCTCAGATACTACCTTGACTGAAGAACTTGTTTTTTGGCAGAGTGCTTGATTACTTCAACTACTTCATTCTAAATCTCTTTGGAGATTGTGGTCTGACTGGGGATATTGTAACTATTTCTAGTTCTTCCTGGGATTGTACTACATTGTCAGAAGATATTTCAAGACAAATCTACTGAGCCAGGCTGGCTTATCTGGTCGAACTGCATATTCTTGCTGGAAGACCCTTTAAATTAAGGATGTGGTTGTGCACTCCTTGTTCTATGATAGCTGGTAGATTATGTAAGAACATGTTGATGGGGATTATCATTCTCTTGCATGCAGATACCAGGATAGGCTCTTCGTAAATTTCTCTAGGTGAAGAGTGAACTTTTTAACAGTTTCACCTGACTTCCTTTTGGTTAACATGGAAGTCTTATGCCACCTTAAACTTCGGAACTCCAGCCTCGTAATCCCACCATCAAAACAATGTCTCCTTAATGGAGAGAAAGGTCTTCACATCCCCGATTATCTAATCATAAATTTTCCAAGATAGAGCTCCAATCCTCAGGTTGATCAGGGTAGGTTAATACACAGAACCTATGTAACTGTTCAAAGAAAGATTGAAGATTATGTTCTTTCACAGAATTAAATTTTTGCAGAGGTACAACTTTCAGTTGGAACGCTCTGGCTATGAGTTGAGTCAAGTTATCAACCTTTTTTTCAATCGTAGCCATCTGCTATGACTATCCTTCACGACTTAAGCTCTGGTGCAGGTTTCTGAATATTTAATTCCTGCTATTAGACAAAAGGTGCTCGGCATCAAACTGTCCTAAACCTAGCATTGTTTGAGGTTTCTCCTCCTGAATTGACATGTTGATTATGCACTAAGAAGAGAAATAAGACAAAAAGACAAGAATACTGTGAATATACAAAAAGAAGACTCCTGTAAAAACCCAGGGAATTATTTAAGAAAATTATGAGGATCTGCTGGGCTTATCAGAAAGAACTCAGAACAAGCCAGGCAATTATTTTGTAACTGTGCTGACAGAGATCCTGGCAAGGTCGCCAATTATGTTACAGAGAGAAGTGTGACTTGAGACTTCCCAAAGAAGAAAAATGATGACTATCTAGTGAGAGCTCAATCGTGTGACACTCAATTGCAAGCACAATAAATAAGATTTTTAGTATAAAAAAGAAATAGGGCAAAAGGCACTCGGGTATAATGGATGGATCTCCTTGCATCCCTCTTCAGGGTGCCAAAGGTAACCACACCACTAAAGAATTTAATTAGAATCAAAAACAACTAATTGGGACTTGTTTTCAAACCACTTGATTCTTTTATATGACCATCAATCCAGGAATGTTTAATACCTTCTCCCTCAGAAATAAGAGAAGAAAGACACCCAAAATGATTAAGTGGACAGGTTCGGGTTATATCCCAATATGGATTAAATAGTAACGTCCAGGTGGTACTATATTCCAGCTACTGTAGTCTGACTAATTCCAGGTCCAAAATATTTGGATTACTTTCATAAAGGTCCAAGACATGCAGCCTGACAAAAACACTATGATTAGATTTCAACAACAAACAAAAAAAGGTAAACAATACATTCATATTCAATCAACCTACTGAGATTTTAACACATACCCTTAAATTGGGCAATGAGACTATCTATCAATCAGAGTGAGTTGAGAGCTGTAATAACTTAGTACATATTAAATTTAAAACAATCTAACTGTGGGAGTGGAGAAAGAATTGATTTAGTAATATCAGTTAAATTAACAAAAATAATGATGGTTGAAGAGTATAAATAAATAAGAAAAGCCTATAAAAAAAATTATGATTGCAAATATTTCACCACTTGACTACTTGATGTTGAAGACTCATCTCCCAGTTCATCTTACAATATGCGTACTTGGGACACTTGTGGGTGATAATTGTGTGTGGGTGTGGGTGATCGGCATTGGCAGATCTTAGTAGTGTTTGGTAATCATTACTGAAGCAAAGTTTAAGGGGAGCTTGAAGGTGGACAATTTTGCAAGTGACTCAAAACTTGAAATAACACTAAGTATGCAAAGTAGACCTTCCTCTCCTTGAAGGAGATGTTAGTTATCAGAAGCCTTCCATCATCCCCTTGTATCAGTTGGGGTAACTATTCTCAGCTGGCAATTGGAGAAACATACAGAAAGCCGACTACTAATTTCTTGAAGAGCAAAGGTATTCTTTTTACCATAGAATTTAAAATTATAAGAGTAGAAATATAGAATTAACAGTGCATAGCAGAAGTTTTTGGGATTCTGTATAATAGTTTTGGCTTCTAGATTAAAAATAGGCTGAACCAGAATGCAGTTTTAAAACTGCATTCAAATTGAGAGAGAATCCTTATCCAAAGTAAATGTTAGTGATGAGAATTTACTGCATTTTTAATATATGAGAAGTGTGGTGAATTCTGAAATACTTCAAAGGCATGTAATATAAAACAAATTGGCAACTGAGCAGCTCTTATCCTTGGAGGGTATAGAGCATTGTGGGGCTCACCACCCACACGTGTGGGCAATTCACATTTTTTTAATCCCTCCGATTTTATACTGTTGTCATATCATGTGTATCTTGATTAGAACGCAAGTTTTAAAAAAAGTACTAAAATATGGCAACTGCGCATTCATGTTACAAATGTGAATGAAACTTATAAAAAGTAAGGTATAGAGGGATATACTTATTCTTTATATGGGGCATAAAAACAGTTTACTTCATTGCTGAAGCAACCTATAGTTATATTTTAATGGATTTGGCACTACCACAAATTATAGCTTCCTAAAAAAAACTATATTTTACAGAAGTGTCAAATTACCTGAAATAATTAATATGTACTAGATGGAAAAAAACAAAACTACTATATTTATGCATTTTGAATGTATCATAAATTATTTGAAGTTGATACATAAACTAATACTTTAGCAATATAAACTCATATGGTCCTAAATAGTATCTACCTATATAAACTGGCCAATCTATATGTGATAAACCCTATAAATAAGGAACCTGGACTTATCTTACTAAATACCCAGTAGTCAATGAAGCGCAAACTTATCATCCTGTTGTCGGTAGTAGTTGTACAATATTCCTTCGCAATAGGCAAGATGTGATTGCTAAAGTTATTCAAAAGATTTAAGTTTAAATTTACAATTAAAATATTCAAATTATGACGTTTGAGTTTTTTAGAGTTTGAATCAAAGTCTAGGTACATTAATGTTAAATTTAGTAACATATTTACAATGATGAAATAAGTTTTCACAAAATAATAATAGTAAGAGATTCACTAGAATAATTAATTTTATAAGCACAATAAAGCACTTTCACTTTTGCTTCAAATAAAGAAGACTTAAAAAACTACAGCAAAAAACGCCACATGACTTTTCACTTGAATGTCAAAATAGTCACTGAGCTGTAAAACTAAGTGAACAAAAACACATTAGATCTTATAGAGAGTGCGCATACCGTATTCAATGCTTTTGTTGGTTTTATTATTTTGTAAGCTATAAATATTCAAATAGTGTAATAATTTTATTATAATTTTAACAAAAAATATGATGATAAATATGAGGGGAACTAAGATAAAAATCTTTAACATTCCCAACAAGATTGTATTTGGGAACAAATATAAACCAATTTACAAAATAAACAAATAAGTTTCATGCAAGAATATCAGATACTGGACATGCATAAATAAATATAAATGCAGTGAACAATCAAATATTGCATATTAAGATATTAAAATAATTCTATCTACAAATCAGCAAGGTTAGCTTTGATAAAGTGATCTAATTTCAATGCTGCTTGCCTTTTAGGCCTAACATTGGGGTTAGGCATAGGTTGTGTTGGAACATTATTAGTGTCTGAATCGATAATGTCAGAATCAGGAGTATTGTCATAATCAGGCGATTTTTGGTCATGAGTAAGTGAAAGCTCAAGAGGAAACAGGTTATTTATAGAATGATGAGCAATAACACTATTTCCCTGTTATATCTTCACTGATCTTATAATATCATCATGACCCAAAATCACTTCCAGTACAGCACCTAAGAGCCAAAATGGTCTGGTTTTTACTGGAAAACTTATCAATACAATGTCATCTAGCTTTTATTTTATTTTCCCAAGAAACCTGGTACAATTCCTTGCTCTTTCTCTCAAGCTAAGCAAGTAGGTTTCATACCAAAGCTTCTTGAATTCATTTAACATAACCTCTTGATGGCCCAAGGTATGTTCAATGACATCCCTATTTTCCCCACTAACCCAGACATCAGTGTTTTGATCTCTAAGGGTCAGAGAGGAGGTGTTATTGAGTTTAGGAAGGAATTTGGAGTTATGACTTCCAAGATATCAACACCAGAGCGGTAGGTGGTGATATTATGAACGATAATGTTGGCAATGGCTCAAAATAGGTCAATTTAGAGTGTCCAATCACTTTGTATATGCAAAACTTGATAGTTTTAATTGAAGGATTCCTCCACTCTTGATGAAGGTACATGCATTGTCTGAGTATAAGTACTGAGGGATGGTATATTTGTTGCAGAACCGTTGGAAGGTTAAAAGAAAATTCTGAACAGACATATCGGGCACTAACTCAAGATGGATGGCTCTGATATTCAAGCAGGTGAAGATAAGAATGAACATCTTATCTGAGATGTTAGTTGTAGGGTTTTTAACAAAAATATGACATGATTAAAAGGGACTACTAGGTTCATGTGTTTTTTAGGAATATCTGTATACTATGGGTATTTAAAAGAGAAGATATTCATCTTTGTACATGTTGCACATTTGTGTATCACATTTCTTACAGCTGATCTTGCTTTTGGAACACAGAATCCTTTGCTGTCTTAAAAAATTTAAAGTAGATCCCAGACCCAAATGCTGAACCTTTTGATGACAATGTTTAATGAATAAGGAGGTGAAATGATGATATTTAGACAGCAAAATGGGATTGTTAATATCATAGCTAAACAAAAGACATCTTGAAAGACAACCTTTGCACCTCAAAATTTCATTTGTAATCTCAAAATAAGTTCGTTTTTAACTAGAGTTGGAATGTGTTTTAAATTTTTATTCAGTTTTTTAAGAAAGGCAATTTTGATTGAGAAATATGTAATTTGAACTTGCCTTATTCAATATAAAAGAGCTTTCTGATAAGGATGACTTGAAAACGCACTGTAAATAAATAAGAAATGATCTTCATCACTTTATTAAAATTATTGATGGCCACATTCACAAACTTGGTGTTTTTTATTTCAATGGGAATAGACATTAATGGATAGGAAGGCCATTTGAGAATGTCATTCATTACTCAACCATGAGGGACCATGCAACCAAAGCTTTTCAAGCTCTGTATTTTTTAAATGGGACTCCTCTAGTTATTTTTTAAATCTTCAGGTTTTTCTGATGTGTACATATTTGAAATGAAAACTTATTTGAAATTGAGATTTCAAACCCTCTAACAACTGTTTATAATCAGTGATTCTGTTTTTGGTGTATTTTGACTTTACCGTAGTTGCACTAGTTATCAACCATGTGAGAACTATTTGAGTCTACTATTAAATTGATGTAAGTGAAATACACATTGGAGTAAGATTCCAACAAAGGTAGACAGGCATTTTAGTGCTAAGAGCATACCCAAAAACTTTAATGTTGGTATACTATAAGAGCCTTGTGAATTGAGAGGTGTAACTTTAGATTTAGAAGAGAAAATGTGTATTGGATTTTTTATCGCTTGCATATATAACAAAACCATAGGCAGATTGAGAACTGTCACAAAAAATGTGTAAAGAATAAGATTGACTTTCATCTAGAGCTTGCCTTGGAAAATGTAAAGAATGTAATAAAGACAAATCATTGTGATCTATACCACTCTTCTACAATGTTGTCAGGAAGTATTTCATCCCACTCGTGTTTGTTTTGCCAGATCACTTTCATGAAAAGTTTTATTCTAATAGAAATGGGAAGAGTAAAACCTAAAGGATCAAAAACTTTTGAAATTTCAGATAGCACAATCCTTTCGGTGTTGGTT
>JAQIXM010000041.1:0-10496 GCA_034700385.1 Porcellio scaber | reverse complement strand
AAAAAAAAAAAAAAAACGAAGTTTTTTATCTCACTAAAGGGTAAAAGAAAGTTAGCACAAAAAGGATAAACCACCTTTACATTCTTCTCTAGTCAATCACACTTTCAAATATATGTTGAGGAACCTTTTAAGTCCGTTCCACAAGCGGAACAAACATCTACATTCTTATCGTTAATAAGGGTACATAAATGGCATTGCTTTCCACCAGACTCCAGGGGTTTTGTATCTGGACCAGGGTCTTTGGATTTGCCGCACATTTCACAAATATTTGAAGCAAATTTATTCTCATATGTACACGTGGCGCAAGGCCAAATTTTATCTCCATTACTGTTATATCGATCTGTTGGTGCGGGGTCGGGTGCTACTGTCGTGCCCTTATTGCTTTTTGATGTATTTTCGCTGCTATTTGAGCTCTTATGAAATGAAGATCCCCCTCCAGCATTATCATAATTTTTATTAAAAGTTTCTTGACGTAAAATGTTGCTAACTTTTTTCAGAGGCATTAGTCGTCCACCACCAGACGATGATGATCTTTTGTCCTCACTCTCTTCACTATCTTGATTTGCAGTTTCAAAACCTCCCGCAGACAGATTATCATACAGACTATTTCTTTTATGATTTTCATGCACATACGCATGAGAGATAGAGTGAGAGCTTTTAGTGGAAGAAGGAAGAGCTCTGTCTACCCTTTCTTTCGTTTCATGAAGAGTGAATTGCTGCAGCGCTTGGTTGATAGTGAGCGGTCGATTTTTTGAAATATCTTTCCTTTGGTTATTCATGTTCACATTCATATTCTTAACAGAAGAAGGACTAATGTCAGTAGCATAATTTTTTTGTCTAGCCATGTCATGAAGTATGTCACCCCTATCACCCACATCCTTATTGTAACCTTTTTTCTCGAGACCTTTATATACGAAATCCCACGTTTCCCAGGAGCTGCTTTCTGCACCTTTGCTGAAGTGTCCAGGATTCTTTAAAGGATTCTTCACAAGGTTTAAAGTAGCTTCTAAATGTTCCTCAAGAGTTCCAGCTTGGAAGGCTTCAGGTGGTGGCTGACTTGCAGTAGGGAAGTCTGTTTGATCATTCGGAAGACAAGAGCGATTTGAATTTGATTTGGAACTAGATTTGTGTGGCAAAACCTGAAATGGAGACAGAAAGGTAAAATAGAGCACATTTAAGCGCAACCTTTAAATTATACATATACAAGAGAAAATGTTGTAAATTGATTTCACATCTGGATGTGAAAAATAAAATAAAAAATGAAAAGTACGAGTTTGTAGTAAGGAGTATTTCTTTTTATAGGAAGAGATAGATAAGGGGGAGGGGGGGGGGGAGGTAAATGTTATCTTCCAACTTCTAAAGTTGCTAAAATCCATGTACAAAAGCTCTGTGTAAAATTTCAGCTCTATCAGATAATATTAAGGTGACCCCCCCAAAGACCCTAAAGTTTCATATTTTAACATCAATGGTATTTGTTTTATATAAACCAGTTTTTCACATTTACAGTGTTTTTTTGTTTTTTAAAGATTGTAAAAAGTTCTATGGGCAATAAAAGTGAAGTCTCCCAGCACCACTCAGTCAGTTCAGTTCTAGTCTTTATGTGGTATAATGGCATAGTCATCAAAGTCCACTTGAAAACCTTCACTCTGTTTACAGAAAGATTATGAATGCAGTTTCGTCAGAAATGTTACAAACATTTTTAAAGGAGCGAAACTATCTTCAGATCAGCAAGTACTTAAGTGTTCTTTTCTTTGGATTATACATAGTAAAATTATCCATCAAAGAATGTACAATTTTAGCTGTAAAAGAAATCATAGTTTTCGGGGTAAAATCCTGAATTCCCAAAAAACGAACTGACCATTTCATTGAAAAGTTGTATCACTGTACAAAAGATGGCAAGATTTACAGAAGAGGTTGAGTAGAGAATCATATGTGGAAACAAATGTGAAATTGGTCAACAAATTAGATGATTTTTTTATGATGCCCATAAGAATGCATTAAATATCATTAAAAACGAAGAAGATTTGCAATTTTCATTATTGCAATGTAAGAAAGAATGACAAGGTTCCATTTAAAGGGAGTAAAAAAAAGAAAGAGAATTTTCAAGATGATGACTACCCATGAAGAAAGTCAACGGAGCAGTAGTTCATGTGGAAGGATGATGCCTGGTTTATTCAAGGTGGGATATTATATTGACCAGTTGCAGGGAAAAATTGTCTTATAAATAAAGGAGACTTTCCCCTTATTGGTTGGCTTTTGGAAAGAATCCAGGACAGCCTAATTTATTATTAGAAAGTAATCCGGCAACAGAAATGAAAGAGATGATGTGGTAGAATTTATAAGTATTGCATAAAACCAGAAGGGTCCATATTCATCAAGCAAGCATGCAAAAGGATTACGAAGGCAATAGGCAAGAATGTTATATGTTAAAAGTATAGATTAGAAAATGCAATCGTTGAGATGAAAGCTATTATAAAAGAGGTGAGAAAGGAGTGGAGGACCAGCTGAAGTGAATGGCATGCACGGAAAGATTGTTATGGTAAAACAAGGGAAGCATTGAAGGATACAGCGACAGTAATTAGTGTACACAGAATATCTGAAAGTTTTAGAGGAAGAGAAGAAAGAAAGGATTGGAAAAATCTGAAAAAGAAAGTGAATAAATTAATAAAATTAGGGTCATAAAAAAAAAAGTGAAAAAGAGGGGAAATGGGGAAGAAGAATGTGGAGAAGCAAAGAACAAAAGTATTAGGAGAATTGTCTAAGTAAAAATTTTAAATAAAGTAGCAAAAGAACAGTCAGAAAAAAGTATGATAATTATAACATGAAAACATAAACTGAAGTGAGTTTATTTGGATAAAATTTTAAAAAAGTACCATATTTTTAAAAGAATCCTAAAAGAGGTCCAAGTTCTATGCCAATTAGGCTATGATGAAATTAACAAAGCGAAAGAAAGTGAATTAAAGAATTAGAAAGAGAATGCCATATTTAAAGTGGAAGAAAAGGTCAAAATTCAGGTTGAAAAAGGTGGATCTGCTAATAGAATAACTTGAAGAAGAGAGTTTGTAAAGCAAGAGTAGTAAGTCTGAGTGTTTTGAAGAGCAAGAAGGAGAGTTGATAAAAGATGCCTTTACACGTGCCGCAGAAACATTAAATATAGTTTAGCTATCATTAAGATATAATAATTAGACTTTTAATACAATGAAGACGATCCAATTAATAGGAAAGTATACTAGAAACCTTCAATAAAAACCCTGGATGCGTAGGTATGATAAAATTTTAAAAATGTCTACATGTTAAAAATGCGCCAAGAGCAAGGTAGGCTACTATACTAATAAGTAGAAAATTTAGCAGGAAAGAAAGTAAATATAATCTAACTATTTCTTTGTGATGAGAAATGTGGAATTAAAAGGTATGATGTATTCGTATGTGGGTGAAATTTCTTGGAAGAGATGAATTTTTCATATGAAAAACAATTTGTAAATTGAGAGAAAAGTTGAGTGGAAGAAAAAGAAGTTGAAAATTTTAAATATAATGAAATGAATGTAGTACAGAAAGACAATAAAATTTATTTATATTAACGTTAACTTGTAAATGGGCAAAATGACAGTAATACTAGTAAAAAAAAAAAAAAAAAAAAAAAAAAAAAAAAAATGGCACAGCATAGCATTTCACAGCCAGATCTAGCATTTCCGTTGGTAATTTGAGTAGGACTTTTTTTTTTTAAGAAAAGAAAAAGAATAGCAAAACTGGCAAGATGGTGGGTGGACTGTGGTGAAAATCGCGTGTGAGGTTAGGGTTGGCCGCAACCACCACCTGGTGGCGACTCCGTCTGCACGACGAAGGCCAGTATCTGATAAGCGGTTTTACGTTAAATAATTTGTCATCCCGAGAATCCTCAGCCCAACAAGTCTGCCAACAGGGCAGAAAGTATCGAAAAATGGTCGGATAGAAATCTGATGCACGAAAGTGTCCCAATCATAAGTTAGGTGGAAGATACGTTTGTACCTTGTGAATTTTGCATATTTGGTCGCTCGATCAGCTCGTTCATTCCCCAAAATTCCCACATGGGAAGGAACCCAACAGAATGTTATGTATTTCTTTTTCAAATGGAGAAAGGAAAATAACTTTTGGATGGCGGAAACCAAAGGATTTATGGTGGAATGATCAAGCAACGCCAGGAGAGCACTCCTGGAGTTCGAGAAGATCGTATAACTTCCCTCGGTTCGAATGTTACTGATTCTGCTCGCAGCTATAGCTAACTCAATCAGCTCTGGAGAAGATGGATAAATAGGTAGGCAGAGTGTGGGATATGGCGAGATCCGGGAAGATAGCCGATGCACCCACACCCCCTCCGTCTTAGAGCCATCTGTGTAGACGGGAATAGAGTCTCCGTGTAACAGTATGAGGGAAAGGAATCGGACAACTTTGCTCGTTGTATATCGGCTTTGGTCAAGGACTGGATCCCGAAGCATACAGCAGGAGGTGGAGAAATCCACTTCACATGGAAGTCGTCGAATTCATAACATAAGACTGATAGCAGTGGGAGGTCAAGGAAATTAAGATTGGAGTCAAAACCCCAGCGAACGGCCAATAAACAGTATTGAAAAGGATTTTTCAATTAGAGGGGACAGGGCTGAGGAAGCAGGTACCTGAATACGAAGGGACAAGGAGCACATGAGCTGCTCCCTCCTCAGCAACAAAGGCATCACCCCAGCCTCCATCTCTCCATCGGATACGATCAAATGCCCCCGTCGCTATATGCAGGCCTTCTATCTGTATAAGGTCAAGAAGGCGAAGATAGGATTAAAAGGTCTGGCCATATATTGCACAACGATGGTCCAATTTGGCTCTAATAGAATGATGTAGAGGCGCAACAGTCTTTCGATCCCCACCCTATGTATTGGAGGAGGTGCCGTAAGAGGTCCAATGATCAGCGACAGCTAGTTTTAAGTTAATTAATATGAGGAGGGTATGTAAGGCGGGTATCGAATAACAGACCTAAGAAACGCACCGCTGGCTCCACACGAATGAAGGAATCGTAAAGATGTAATACAGGAGGAGTTTGTAGGAGACTTTCTCGCCGGGGGTTTGTCCTGAAGAGCATGATATTTGTCTTGGATGTTGAAAACCTGAAGCCACATGCACCACACCAGGACGTACCCTGTCAATGACAATTTGAGGGTGACGCCCCATGCAAGGAAATTTTGCCCCCTGTGACGAACAGTGAAAGCGAGCACTGGATCGCGTGCGGAATGTTATTGACGACTCCATTAAAGCCTAGGGTGAAAAGCAGCACACTCAACACACTGTCCTGTGGCACCCCCTCACCCATGACAAAATGTCTCGACAGAGTGGAGTCACATCAAACTTGAAATGAGCGATCAGACAGACATCCGGGATTGAAGGAAGAGGGGAAGTTGTCCCCTGAAGCCCAAGGAGTGAAGGCTTTGCAGAACCCCCACCCTCCATGTGGAATCGTATGCCTTTTTAAGATTGAAGAAAACGGCCAGTTATCTTATGAGAAGCGAACGCATCACGCACATCATGGTTCAAACGGAGGGGATCCTGTGTAGAGCGATGATAACGGAATCCAAATTGATGGTAGGAAAATGTATGTAATTGTTCCAACATAGGGACGAGACGTGAAGCCACCATTCTTTCCATAATCTTGCATGGGTTGCAAGTTAAGGAGATAGGGCGCGATGGTTTTTTGCGGAATCGGGTCCTTCTCAGGTTTAGAAATGAGTCCGATATATACCGTCAACCAACAGTAGGGAAGACACCCTCCACCAACATTATTTTGCATAAGGAGGAAAGCTGAGGCAGTGGGATGGAGATGTCTAATCATCTGGAGGGAAATGCCGTCAGGGCCGGGCGCTCCATACTTACATAGCTTAAGTGCGTCCTGGTATTCTGATCTTGTAAAAAGTCTATTGTAATACTGGTCTTCTCCAAGTGAAACCGAAAAATCTGGAGTCTCTGCAAGGAGACGATTCGATCGAAGCGGTTCAGGGTAACGAAACCCGTTGGAGCAGGAAGCAAAATGATAACCCAACTCATCAGCAACCATCTCCCGGGCAGAGACAACATCAGAGGGTTGTGGGACATACGTTAAGGAGGATGGGTGGATCCGTACAGTGCCTACAATAAATTTTGCTCACAACCTTGTATACCGACGATAAAGGTGTGGAAGAATTAACGGTGGAGGCACATGTACGGAAATACTACTAACGGGTTCGTCGGTTCAGACACTGGGATCCGGCTGATGCACCCTTAAGAAGAATCAGGTTGGAAGGTGTGGGGGGCTTGTTTGTACAATCGGTACAATTTCAATTTTCACGATTAGCCGGTGAACAATCCGAGTTCCACCAAGGAATTGTTGATTCGCGGCTCCCGGTGGAACGGGGAATATGGTCTACCGCCGCCGTGAGAATCGTTTCCTGTAAGTAGGTGAAAACGTGTGCCGATGACGGAAAGAGGGTCGTTGCAGGAAGAACTGGGATGTAAGTGGCTTGATAGAAGAACGACCAATCCGCCCCATTATACTGCCAAGTGAAGTAGGGTCGCCGCTGAGGGTTAGGCTCCAAAGATCGGATGACGATCGGGAAACGGTCACATCCGCAAAGGAATGGAGATTTCTCCCACCTGAAACGATCTAAGACCACAGAGATCGAACAAAAGCCACTTGGTAATATACGGAATGAAAATTGTCTGATAAAATATATAAAATGTTTAGCGAATGCCTAAGAAAAATAAAAACTTTATTGCAAATTGAGAATAAAAAAATGTGTAGGCAAAAACTGTTAAATTTAAAAGAATCAGAAGAGGCAAAAATATATTTGAACAAAGAGCCAGTTAAGGAAAAGTTGACAGAAAAAAAAATAGTACATAAAGGGGGGAACAAAACACAAGAGGGCATCATATTTACATCAGCTAATGAAAAATATATAAAAAAATGCATTAATTTTTTTTCAATATTCTTCAAAAGGTATATATATAAAAACTTACTTTAGGTAATAAAGCATGTGCTGTTTTATGGTGTGTTGAGCTCTCAAAAGCAGAGGAATCCAAATCTATCAATTTGGCAGTAGGAACTCGTGAGGAACTTCCCTTACTTGCAGAAGTCGAGGTATGAACTGAAATGAAATTAAAATAATAATAATAATTAATTAATGTTGGATGCAAAGGGAATGGATAATGTTGAGTGCAGAACAAAAGATGTGAGTAGCAGGAAGGTGGTTGGAGAGATTAAATCTTTGGTGTGATAGGGCCTTGCATGAGGGAATGTTGGTACCGGTGTTAAAACTATGGTTGGAATAAAAGGTATAGATCTAAGTCTCAGTCTGTCCAGATAGATAATCTCAAGGGCATGTTAGGTCTACTGAGGAGAGGAAAATTGATAAAATGAGGAATGAGCGTATTAGGAAGCTGTGTAATGTGGTGAAAGATGTGAATGGGAGAATAAATTAGAGTGTATAAAGGTGGTTTGGTCATGTGGATAGGATGCATGGAAGTTGGTTGGTTAAGCAGTTGTACAGAGGTTAATGTGTTGGGAATCGATTGGTTGGGAGAGCAAAGAAAAAGTGGTCAGAATCAGTAAAAGAGTGATTGAGAGACATAAATGTTAAAGTTAAGTTAACAAGTGAGAAGAATGGTGCATGTTAGGAGTGAATGGCGTGGTTGTGGGCCTGACACAGAGGATGAACCCCGATTATGACGAGATACCCAAGTGGGCGATAGTCACAGTGAATGAAGCTTCAGGGTGGATTTGTGGCTGTGACAGTCTCGCATTTAATTAAGGTTATTTGAGGGGCTTCTTCTTCTTTGACTTCGGTCATTTCCCTCTTCTTAACTATTCTTTTGCAGTGTCTGTTTGAGCACCCCACCCCCTAACCCTGGGGAGTTAATGAAATGACGAATGACTTTTTCAATTCAATTTAACACCTTCTCCTGGGGATACCAGGAGGTGTTAAATTGAATTGAATTTAACACCTTCTCCTGGTATCCCCAGGTTGGGGGTGGAGTGCGTAGCTTGCCCAGAAAAAGAAAGGTTAAGTAAAAGAAGGTGATTTAAGTTGAAATGGAAAGCCCCTCACACCCTTAAGTGCGAGATTGCAGCGGAAAAAAATATCCACCCTGAAGCTTCATACACAGCGACAATCACCCACTGTGGTATATCTTCAAAGTAGGGGTTCATCCCCTCTGCCAGACCCACAACACGCCCCCTCACAAACCCACGCCATTCTTCTCGCTCGAACCAAGTCAACATTCCTATTTCTCAAACATGCTTTTATTGACTCAATCCACTTTTTCTTTGGTCTTCAAGCCAGTCGGTTCCCAACACATTCATCTCTATACAACCGCTTAACCAATCAACTTTATTATTATTATTATTATTATTATTATTATTATTATGATGACATATTGACTAAAAGGAAACTGTGAATGGTAAGTTGGATGAATTTTGAGATGACCAACCTTTCAAAATCATAAAATAAATGATGTTCAAAATAGAAATAAAAAAATATAGGCAAGATAAAAAATAGCTAATAACCCATTTGGTATGTTTCAAAATAAACTTGTCTAGAGCAAGGAAGGCTAAAGAAATCGTGACTTTTGAAGTCAAAATTGTTTTTTATCAAATAATTTTCTGAGAAATTAAATTTTCTGATATAGTTAATAAATCTCTTAAAAGTTAGAACTCTTAGCGTATGTTGCCCAACTGTAGCCAATGCCTAATGACTTTACCATTCTTGTTCAATCGTATAATCTATCTGAATAAATAATTACAATCATTAATTAAAGATATTAAGAAAAAAAAATTAAAAAAGCAAAATAATGCCATTCAATATGAACAATCTTTTTATTAGTGTACAATATCTAAAAAAAAATATAAGCAAAGAGAAGAAAAAAGGATCTTAATAATTACCTCCATTAGACTTTTCTTCACAGTAATTATTTCTATATCCTAATTTTGTTGCCACAGAAGTAGCACTGGATGTTGCTCCCCCTGTTAGACTTTGACTTCGACCGTTCTTCAGATTGTCTGGAGAATGCTGCAAAGAGAATTTACCATGACCATCATCAAGAGAACCTTCATATCTTGTTTCGAGCGGAGAGTGTTGTAAACTTGGAGTTAAAGCTTTTGGAGAATGGGGAAAGTAATTTCCAGCTGATGCAGTTGCTGCAAAGCTAGAGCTCTGTCGCACTGGTAAAGGTGGGGGAGGACTGTGGGATAAATTTCCTTCTGGTGATGCAGGAGTTGGCAAAGAGGCCATATTTGCGCGTTGTCTCAGAGTAAAAAGTAAATTTCTAACTGTAACATCAACTCCACCAATGTAATGTTGACGAAACATAAGGATGTTTGCCCAAGATAAACTGAATTCAGAAACACCTTCTTTTATTTTGTTAAGGCTCTGAAATAATAAAAATCATAGGAAAATTAAAGTAGGCTACAACGATTCCTTACACACTAATATCCATCAAACTTTATTCATGAATAGTTACAGTACAATTATGTGTTTACAATATAAAAGTAGGTCCTATACTACTAAATACAAAAAATACAATAAGATAGCTGTTGACTACTCTTGAAAAGGGGCTGCTGGGGTAAAACCTGTAGTTCCTATTGAGCTCCCAATGATAGATACAAAGGTTTAACGGCAATTAATAAAAGTTTAAATAATAATAAATGACAATAGTAAATGCATACGATGGATCCACCAAGATATATCGAAAAATGTGTTATTTATCAACAACGATTAAGAATTAAACGTACTTGGCATTCACAATAGGCAATCATACAATCAAGGGCAAGACGAGCAATCAAATCTGGGTCAATAACTCCTTGAAGAAAATAATGATCCGAGTTCTTTGGCTTTCCAGAAGACGAAAAATCAAGGCAAGCAGAATTGCTTTTTGAAGCTGTTGAAACGTAACCCATTAATTCTAAAATATATTCAGCTCCTGTTAACTGACTGGATACTTGATGAACCCAAAATCCATTGTGGAGCTATTAAATAAAAAGGAAAAAAAATCAAATTAGTAAGCAAATAAAAGGAAAAATAATAACAATTATTGCAATAGCAAAAGTGCATCCAGGAGATTCAAAGAATGAGGCAAAAATAAAAGATATCGTGAGTGAAACAAAGATTACTTTGTATGGTAATCTTCCCTCTTTTTTCCAATTACTTTTCTAAACTGAATTTTCTATCATAAATTTCTTTTATCATAGATTTTATATAGCCTAATAAAAATATTAATAAATACCAAATACTACTACTAGTAATAATAATAATAATAATAATAATAATAATAAATAATAATAATAATAATGCCTACTACCATAATTTTAAAAACTTTTTAATTAATCAATTTTCTTAACTCTATTGCCATTAATCTTCATTTAATTTCCCTTTAAAAATTAAAAAAACTACAATTACTTATCTAAGTAAAATTTTTAATAATGATGTAATAAAGAAATTAAGTTAATTAAA